>OMNO01079206.1:9203-30113 GCA_900303215.1 Trachyrincus scabrus | reverse complement strand
GTGTGTAGGTGCTAAATACTCGCAGGCTGGAGGAATGAGAGTGATGACAGCTGTGACTCACAGTCGGATGCAGAGCTCCGCCTCTGCACATGGCTGGCCCATAATGCATTGCACCTCCTCATATGTCTTCCCCATCAGAGGGATGCTGTTCCACTCCAACACCTGCATTCCTGTTGTGAGGAGACGAAACGGAGCAAACAGAGATGTCAATTCCCACACATATGTCACACATTATGTTACCACACCTCGCCAACAAGGAATAGGACATTTGCATATAGTGCATGGCTACAAGCTGCCATGGTTGCAATGGTTGACTCAATTTATCTTTAAATAACTTAAAATGTCTTGTGTTGGATATAAAGAGCCAGCAGAGTGTGGCGCAGGAAGCAGAGGGCATTACCAAGCAAGCTAAAGGGAACTCCATTATTCATCATGCGGCCATCTTGGTTCCATCTTGGTTCTAAATGCTAGCTGGGTGGAGGGAACTGAACTTTCCGCATTCAGTTCCCTCCACCCAGCTAGAGTTTAGAACCAAGATGGCCACTCGATGAATGAAACCCAACTGGCTACTGCCGCAGAACGACCAGTAATGTAACAACGCGGGGAACTAACACAACACGCAGAAAACGAAAGGATCCAAGTAGAAACAGTAAAGAGTAGAGGAGGGCACAGCAAACAGAGGGACTGCCCGTCCACCCAAGGTCGAAAGCATCACTTACACAACACAGTAACGCACACCTGCCCTCCAGATCACACATGTCCATGGGAAGCAACTCACTCACAACTCGTTGCTGTGACAACAAAAATTGGAACTGGAATTAATACGTTGGAAAAGCATCTGTCTGAGCGAATATCATATTCATGGTCCCATATGCTCGTGTTGACTCTTCCACGCTCTTTTTTCCCCTTCTTTCTGGTCTTTCCTTCTCCCGCTTCAATTGTTTCCACTTCCACTTTTTCTCCTTCAGTAGATGTAACCATCAGACGTAGCTCATTTAAATTCAGCACGCAGCCACATGACAATGCAGCTGCACTGACTACTATTGATGTTTTGGTTTCTTTTACGCTTAGAATTAAAATGGAACAAACAAACCCAGCTTGGCAGGCAAGGGGAACCCAATTGCAAGCAATGTGTACATAGTATCTGGCATTTGAAAATAATGCCCTTCCAATTGTTTTGGAAGGGCATTAGTGTGTGTGTGTGTGTGTGTGTGTGTGTGTGTGTGTGTGTGTATGTGTGTGAATGCGTGCGTGCGTGCGTGTGTATGTGTTTAATCTGTGACTGTGCCTCTTTCTGTCTACCATGTTTTTTTCAGCAGGGAGTCTAAACAAAGCCTAATGACTAAGACAGCCCAGGACTTTATACATAGCCCCTGGTACTGGAGAGACACACTGTTCATTCAGAAATAAGACACGACTACGCCAGCAGAGGAAGATGCAGCTATGTCAAATTTGCTAATCTGGACTAATGATTTAGGCAGGGGTTTTCCCTTGACGGCATTCTGAATGTAACAAAGATTAAGCAAGACACGTCTTGCTTAATCTGCCTTTCTCCTCCCAAGAGACATTCAGCTCCTGCTGGAGGAAATCAATTCAAAACCCTACCCGGATTTCATTTTCACAAATAGAAATCCAAATACATTAAGTAGCAGATGGTACTACGGTCATTGTTATTGACGACCTAAGCAGTTCATGAACTCTTAATTACATCAAACCATTGTGGCCATTCTCCTCTTACCTTCCACGATCTTCCCGGTGTTTTCTGCTACTCCACCAGGAACCACCTTGGCAATGTAGGCTCCGATCTCTCCTCTGCTCCCGGGAATCTCCTTCCCACCTACCACTCGGATCCCCAGACCGTTCCCTGGGCAGGATCAAATAGAATCAAAATCACCCCTTCAACAGGGAAACAAAGACAAACAAACATACATAATAATAATTATTTATATAGCACATAGTGAGTGTGGGCGATCACACCTCATCCACTACCAGTGGAGAGGTAAGGAATGAAACTATCTAGACCAGGGAATGATTAGGTGGCCATTTTGGTACAAGAGCCAGATTGGGAATTAAGCTAGGACACCAGGCACCCCTACTCTTGGGACGAGTGCCATGGGATCTTTATTGACCACAGGGAGTCAGGACCTCGGTTTAACGTTTCATCCAAAAGACGGCGAGTCCCCGTCTCCTTCCTGGGGCTATTGGGGATATTACATATAGGCCAGAGGGATGAGTACCCCCTACTGGCCCTCCGACACCTCTGATTTGGTCTCCTATCCAAGGATGGACCAGGCCAGCCCTTACTAAGCTTCCATTGAATCCAGCAGTACGAGGCAGTTAGCCTTTTAACCAGCCAGAAAACCTTTGGGGTGTGATGGATTGTGTGTGTGACCTTCGTGTCGTTCTGTATTATGGGCATTTACCGGACACACTGGAGTCCTTCAGGTCTCTCTTGAGTGTAACCCGAGCGTGAGGGAAGGTGTAAGGGATGAGCCTCATCTGAGAAAGCAACACAGAGAGTATTCACAAGCAGTAGAGAATATTCTTGATCAAACACAACAGGCAACACCCATAGTGGTGAGGATGAGGCTCAATGGAATCCAACCTGTCTCTTGTCCAGTATGTGTCCACTCTTTGGACGTCCGTCTCTGGGCTTATCAAACCAATCCGTGTCCTCCCTCCTCAGGTGGTAGGCTGTACAGGAGATAGGTCATCATAGGTTAGCAAAATGAACATCGTGCACGACCATCCATGTGGCTGAATTAGCTTCTACTTTATCCACTGATAAAGTCATATGACGAGGTTAGCTGGACAAAAGCTAATCAAACCACAGGACTCTAGATAGAGGAATTAATTGCAGGGCGTATCGTTCTCTTATGATGTTCAGCTGTGGGATGGCATCACATATATCCTAGATAGGGGAAATGACTGACTGACCTAGAAATGCCTTTTAGGATCTTCACGACCATGTGACCCTGCATTTTTGTTAGAATGCAATCGTCCCTGATCATGTGCTAATTGTGTTTTGTAATTGTCAGTATTTTATACTAAATGTATTGAACACTATACCTCTATTTTACCATTGCATTATTCATTTAATTAGCTTCACCATTTTGTCGAGGTGGGCAGCCAAAAATATACATTTTAATGGACAATACCAGTCTGGGTGACCAAACCATCGTGACTGTTTCTCCTGGCTTCCATGTACCTATTCTGCCGAATAGCATTTAGTTTGCGTGCCTGCCACAAATGTAAACATTAGCAACATAGCACTTTGGTCTTTGTAATGTGTATGGCGTTTCACTGTTATGTTGTTGTTGAAACTCTGTACTGACCGACACACATTGATTCAAAAAGACAAACGTTACAGCCATTGTTTACAGCCGCGCGCACGCTAAATGCTCTTCGGCAGAATCAGAACATGGAAGTCGTGATGTATGTTTTAGTGAAGCCAGGACGGTTACGATGGTTTGATCACCCGGTGTCCTTAACCCATAGATTTTAACATCTCTTCATGATAGTATATGTGTCTACCGGTGTTTTAAAGCCAAGTAACAGAAACCACATTCGTTCAACACTTCACACTGCTCCTCCAACAGTATTCATCTAACATTTCTCTAAACCATCCAATATCTGAATGTCAAAGCGCTGCGTTGACATTTTAAATGCATTGGAATGTACAAAGCCGTGTGGACAGATGCGAGTATGCAGAAAGAAGTGAGGAAATGCACCCGTCATGCTTTATCGCTATAGGGCCTAGTAATGGTCTAAGGTAAATGTTGCCAGTCAAACTCTTCAATCTGATTAAATGTATACGAATCTACAAGGGATACAATTCAATGGAGGACAAAAGGGAGGGGGGGGGCTTATATAGGAGCCACCAATGAAATGAATACCACCTGAGTTCAGCTTATCTTTCAAATCCAAATTGTAACCATATGGCAACGTTGACCTTGATTTGCAAGACATAATCTTGATGTTTGCACCTTATTGCCATTTGCAAAACGTTGACGCTTCACTGGTAACATTTACGAATGGTTGCACAATATGCGTAATGCGGTAAAACCCGGACCTCTGTGATACTGCATGGATATGAGAACTGGAAATGGGTCGGATATGTTTGCAGAGCTGTTGTGATGTGGAGTCATTCTGGAATGAGGTATTAATTGAGCAATTATATGATGACACATTCAGTATTTTTAGCACCATCAAGATGGGATTGATTCCAGAATGGGTCTGATATGCTGACGACTAATCTGCTGTATATGGCTGTATGTATTTGGAGCGATACAATCAAAAGTATGGGTCATTGCATTCCATGAGTCTGTCATGTTTGCATAATCAACCGGTAACGTGGGTCATTGGGAACCACAAGGTGTGAAGTGGAGGCACACACACACTCTTATAAGTTATATAGTCTCACCTTCTATATTCCAGTTTGGGCCTCCAGCTGGGATACAAAATGATATGTATGCTTTTTGAGATCTGTTCAACACATTTTCCATTAACTTATCAGACTACAGGATTTGTGTTAAGGATAGATTGGTATTAAAATATGCTTTATCACATGCACTAGATTCATTTGTATAAAGTTCATGCTTTGTGGGTATATACTTCCGCAGGCGCTAATATTTGTACTTGATAGGGCGACTAACATTTCTAAAAGGAAACATAACAAGTTCACACACAAAGTATATTTCATGAATCAGTGGGGAGATAACTTCAGGAAAAATGACTCTGTTACATTGACATCATAGAAAAGGGTTTTGTTTTCTTTCAAACTAGATATGCAATATACTCTACCGTGTCTGATACTCTCATGAAAGATTCTGGCATCATCTCTGTTCAAAGCCAACATGGAGTCACTTAATGCTGTAATCAAGGCAGATGGACACTCTTATGTAGGGGTCAGGACAGATATTTGTATTATGATTATTATTACTTATCACTTTACTATTAATTTCAGGATTTTTATAATTATGCTTTACGAATGATCAAGGAAATCCAAGAGGAAAGCTGAGCTATGGGAAGAGGATTGTTTGCCCTATTGCCTGATCTTAATTATACTTAATTATACTTTATACTTATACTTAATTATATCGTCTTAAGACTTCTCTAGTGATAATTGCTGTGAACGGCAAACTCTCCTGTTAGTCTCTGCCTATAGTCAGAGAGGAGGCTATTATCTTAACAAAATGCAATTGCTTGTGATTTTGTTTTCTATTTGAGCGTCTAATTTTACCAGTTTCTTTTTCATCTAGTTCTTAGATATCCTGCACCCTTATCCAGACCAAAAAGAAGCGTCAAACAATCGATAGAGAAAGTGGCAGCCGATTTTGATTTATAATGCACAACTTGTAATTCTCTCTGCAATACAAGTTTAACCTTGTAGTACAGTGGAAGCGCCCCACGCCAGGGATAAGTAAACAAAACAAATAACTGCTGTCAGTTACAGGGTCACATGCAAATTGACACATGGCAGAGGATGTCGAAACCAAGACCAACATGCAGAACATTCACTTTATTAAGATGGAAAGACAAACCATTGCACAACATGCATGGATGCAAAATCAAAGACTGACAGAGACGAAAAAGTGAACAGACCACAACAGAGACAAAAGTTGTCACAGTGCTAAGCGTATGTGCTATACACATTGTATATTTACAAAATCATATTCCATATGATTAATAACTTAGGGAAGAATATACAGCAGAATAATGCAAAGTGTAAGAGAAGTACATTAGATGACTTTTGCATGAGCTAATGTAGTTATAATTACCCAGGAAATAGAGAGAAGCAGCCTAGACGCTTCTCTACAATGTTTCAATAAAGCCAGAAACTGTGATCCAGCACTGTGGCTTTGCTATGTAGCTGACCCAGAGCTTCAAGGGTGCCTTAGAAAAGTACATATACAGTATATATATTTTTTCAGAAGCAATGACCTACTTCCCACACAAGACACTATTTTACAATGCAGATCGGCAACAGAGGCCAAGAGTCATTCTGGCTCGGGGAAAAGCTCAGATGGTGTAGACACTACAGTGTCAGCTACGGTCTGCCTTTAATGGCCCACAACTGTGACTCAATGAGGAAACTAGCCTGAATGCTGGCATAAGCGTACATGAATTTGCGTAAAAATAGTCTTTGATTAGTTTTTTTTAGAAAAATAGAAAATGCACAGCAATGACATCACAGAAAAAAAAAGACATCAGGTAAAATGACAGCGATCACTTTGATCACATACATTCACAGGAGGTGAATGTATGCATCGGAAACCAAAAACACTGACACAAAAAGACCAGCATGCAAACATCTCACTTGACAAACACACTGAGAGGAAAAACCAGCAGCGAGTTAAAAGAAAGCAATTCACTGTCTGGCCTACAGATGACAGAGTAGGTGCCAGACGCTGCGAGAGGTCAGTGCAAACTACCACCAACCAGAGTTAGCATGCACAAGCAGGGTCCAGCATGTGGAGCTGCTGCGTCGGTGTCATGCCCCATTTACCTTCGCTGTCGGACATGGCTCCCTGCAGGTCGTCCATCATGAAGGCAATGTCTCGGTCGTAACCTCGTGTCCGAGACTCCTCCCTCATATGCTGCTGCACTTCTGGCAAGGAATGGCTGGAGCCAAACTGGTCCCGGGAGTCGGCGGAGATGGGAGGGAGAGGGCCAGCCGAGGCTCTGGCCATGCCCATCGGCTGGCCCACCGGGCTCAGAGGGCTCTCTTCCTCAGAGTTCTGGGCCACGATGGGAATGCGCCCGCGGCTTTGGCTGATCGGTAGGCTGGTAGGTTTGGCTCTGGCCACCCCGGGGGCGAATGCAGCGTCCAGCACTTCCCCTTCCGTTTTTAACCGTAGCGAAGAGCTGGACAGATCTCGCTTGATGGACAGATCCAAACCGTACACGGACGAGGGCCGAGAGGAGGGCCGAGACGAGGGCCGGGAGCGGTTCCCACTGGGGAAGGTCCCGTCGTCCTGAACGGAGGACCTCATGGGGGAGCCCAGGGCTAGGGACTGGCCCAGGTTGAGAGAGCCAGACAGGTTGGCCCCCAGAGATGAGCCCAGGTATTTCTGTTGTTCAGATAAGTTCTTCCTAAGCCCGAACGTGATCTCGTCCTGCAGCAGCCTGGCCCTTGCAGCTAGATTAGTCACAGATGAGGATCCAGAACCCATATAACTACCATAATCAGGTTCCAGGTCTCGATTTTCTTGAATAGGGGAAAATTTGGTGATAGATTTGGGATCTATTAAGACCTTTTTATTCTTGACTTGTTTCTGGTAAAGAACGGCGGCAGGTAATTGCTTTGCGGCCTGTTTTTCCAGGGTCAGTCTGCCAATGCTGTACTTTTCTCCTTTGGGGAAGTGACGGAAGTTAGCGTCACTAGGGAGGTACTGAGGCAGGCCTAAACCTGTTAGATGTTCCAGTCCCTCGGTCCCTCGTCTAAACTCCTGCTTGATCTGCTGCTTCAGGAGCTTCAGCTCATAAGGCTCTTCCATTGTGTCATCCTCCCCTTTAATATAACCCTGGAGCCGAGATGACCCTAAGAAATCTGCTACCTAGAAAGAAAAATGGTTCATTAACAAGGATTTTCCAAACAGCAATGATGATTACATGTATACATAGTATACATGTAATCATCAATAGAGTAGTACAATATAGTACAATACAGTCATGTACATTATCAGATACAATGTATGGCATTGTGTATTATTACATATGTAGACACATTAGTGAAATCTTATTACTAAAGCTGCTGTAGGTAAGATTTGAGAGTTGTAAAGAGAGAGAGCAGCAAAGAGCAGAAGAGAGCAAGATTTTGAAACTAAACCAATAAAAAGTCCCTCTCTACGTTTCTCCGCTATTGAGACATTTTGCATTTCACGCACTTGTTATTGACAGGCAGATAGAAATGCGCTGATTGGTCATAAATTAGCCAGGAGCTAAAATCTAAATTGTCTCATACAGAGTAGGGCTGCCACTAACGATTATTTTTCTATCAATTTATCTATTGATTATTTTATCGATACAGAGTAGGGCTGCCACTAACGATTATTTTTCTATCGATTGATCTATTGATTATTTTAGCGATTAATTGATTAATCTAACCGATTCGTTTTCTTCCAAAAAATGCATACAATTAATTCAGATGGCTTTGTCTTTGACTAAGAGCAAGAGATAAAGAAAGGAGAAAAAAAAAAGTCATTATTTAACATGTAGGCCTACTTAATGTAAGATATAGTAATATTCCCTATGTTCCTTTAACTTAAACCTTTTAATTTAACATGAGATTTCTCTACGCTGCTGCAGAGTCAGAGCAATTAACCTAGATCCCTGTAGCTTTAAAGTTAGTTTCTACAAGACATAATGTGGTTTAGGGTTAGGGTTGACATTTAAAACTAAAATAATGTGCATATTGTACCTTTAATTTCTAGAGAAATAAAAATAGGCCTAAAGGACCACATCCTCCAAAACAAAGAACTTTTAATCAACTTAACAATAAAACAATCCTCACAAGCCTTATAGATGAGTCTTGGCTGTATGCTCAAAAGAAGAAAAAAAGTAGAAATTACCTCTGCTGTGCGTCTGGCCTCTGCAGCTCTAAGCAGTCTATCCGCCTTGGACAGGTCCTTATCCGGCAGGCTGAACCCAGACACCAGGCCTGCAGAACCCAACCCTGTGGATCCCTTGGTCAGTTCGCCTATGTCCTCGATCAGCACATAATTCCTGGCATTGTGGTGGTCTATATCAGCATAGTAGGACTCAGCAGAGATGCTGGACATGGGACTGGAAGCCATGCTCCTCTCCTCTAGCCCTAGCCTCAAGTCAAGGCTTCCATACTTTTCCCCCAGATGGGCCACCTCATAGCCGCTGTCTGTGGAGGCTGGCACAATGAGCAGAGGCTGGTTTCGAATCACCTCATAGTTGGTTGTGATCTTAGGCTCCAGGTCGGAGATGGTGGTCTGTCGCTGCTTCCCCGACTGCAGGAGCAGCGCATGCTGGTAACTGCTGTGCTGGGACTGGCCGTGGGAAAGGGACATGTTAGAGACGTTTTGGTAGGGGGTCACCTGGTCGTGGTAGAGGGATTCCTGCTGGTAGATGTTCTGCTGGGTGTAATGACTGGTAGTTTGGGTTTGAGGCACATACTGTGCATAGTGTGAATAGGGACCGGTGAGCGTGGAGTACTGGGAGTCGGCCTCCGTCTGTGGGGGGATGAATTGGTCGAACTCGGACTGGGGAGCTGTGCGGGGCCTTTCCCGGCCCTCGCCCCTGGCCTCTCTGAGATTGCTGACCTCACTGTCGGACATGTAATCTCTCTCCTCAGCGACCCCTTGGAGGTAGGCCCTTTCTCTCTTCTCTCTCTCCTGCAGCAAGGCCTCCTTACGCCTGTTAATACCCATTTCCAAGTACCTGTGAACAATGACAGCACGGTTGCGGTTATATGCTATGTTCTTCTTGCAGATTAGGTGGCCAACACAATAGCCTAAGAGGTAAAAGATGTGCAGAGTGCTCACACACGGGTACCTTTACTATGTGTGAATATGGAGGGGTCTCAGTGACTGATGCCTGGGAAGCCATTTTGCCCTTAAGCTAGTGGAGAGGTGAGAGGTGAATCATGCATGCATGAAATAATGGTGCAATGGGGCGGAGACTGAAAGACATTATTCCTGTGCCCCTTAATCAATAAATCACATGAAATACATGAAATAATATTGAAAATATAGAAACAAAATATGGTTCATGTGGTTTGTTGCTATTTTTCTATGATACAATTGATGACTTGAAACGAATATTTATTTTACCGTAGCTTGGCGTCAATCTCTTTCTCTTCTTCATCCAGTTCTGCCTGTTTCTTACGGAGCTTGGAAGATTCTCTCTCCACCAGATCCAGTTCCTTATCAATGTCCTGCAGGATCTTAGCCCGCGCCATTGTTGTGTTGCGGGCAAGCCGGCGGCGGGCGGAGTTAGTGCTGTAGCCGGACCTGCCAGTCAGGGGGTCGTCCTCTGGGGGGGGGTCAGGCAGAGTCCGCTTCACTTTCTTACCGGTGCCAGAAGGAGAGCATTGGCCCTTCAACACACAACACAATTATATATGATTAGATTATTGTATGATTAAACTGTTGTAATATTGTTACATATGTGTATTTATTTTTTACACATATACATTTTGAAAAAAACAGTATTAGAGTATTCTACAATTTGATTATTGGTATTGTCTATTAATATGTGTATTTTTTTCTGTAGCAACTTACAGTACGGCTGTCCACATAGTATCCACTTATCCTCTCGTCGGTGCTCGGACTGAGTGACTTGGGATCAGAGAGAGATTTCTGACCTGGCTTCAGCATCCTGGGGCTTGAGGAAAACCTGGACGGGTCAGCAGACAGCATCTTCTTGCCTCCCATCGATTTATCCGGGGACAGTGGAGAGATAGGGGAGTAGCTTACTCTAGATTTCGCAGGGGCCTCTGCCATAAAATGTGCCGTATATCCAATCTCAGCATGCCTTCTATCTGAGTCTGTTTGACAGCTCAAACTGCCTCCTCTCTGGGAATTTTCGGGGGCTGAAATGTGCTTGATTATTTCTACCTTAGTATCCAGCTGCACGTTGGGTCTTTTGAGGGACCCGGAGTGATCGGTCTGAACAGAAATCTCTGCCACAGTTTGGATCGCTATGCTCGATACCTTCGAACCATGTTTCCCCTCGCCGCTGTGTTTCCGGGACCGCCGCCGAGCTCGCGTGGGCGTATCCCACTCATCCTGATCTTCATCATCGGTCTGAGCACTGCTGTCATCGTTTCTCTTGTTTCTCTTTTTCCTCCCAACATGCTGCTTGTCTGAGTCTTCATCGTCCGTCTGTATCCCGCTGTCCCCTATCCTCCTCCCTGTGTCCTGATCTGCCTGCTTAGAACTCTCTGAAGGCCTCTTGGTCCGCTGACCCTGACCTTCATCTAACTCTACACCCCTGGGGATGGGACTCGTACCCTCATCTCTGACAGGCCAGTACTGGCCATTGTCCCCTACGCCTGCATATTTGGCATCTAAGAGGTTGCCCGTGCTACCTGTGGTCTTATAGTGCTCATCCAGTTGCCGCTGGAGCTGCAGTTGGAGATGCTGAATTTGTTTGAGCTGCTCTTTCTGCTGAGTGTACGTCTCCTGCTGAGCGACCATATGCGCGTGATGTTCCTCCTCTTGCTGTAGGAGGAGTTGCTGTTTCAATGTCTGGAGCTCCTCCAGCTCTCTCTGGACCATCAACTGCTCTTGTTCGCGGTAACGCTGGATCTCATGCCTTTCCCACTCCAGTTCCTCTGCCAAGCAAAGCTGCTTCAGCTTCTCCAATTCCAGAAACTCCCTCTCCATTTGGTACTGGGCCATCTTGGTATTGTCCAGACCAGGGAATATAGGCGAGGAGGCCAGAGCATCGAGGGAAGCTGCAATGGCTTCAAGGGTTGTGTCTGAGTACATTTCAGGGTAGCCAGTGAGGAGGTCAGCGAGAGCTGATGGCACCAGCTCCTTGTGCAGCCCTATGTCAAGGGGAATGATCTGGCTTGGATCTGTGGTGGAATGGAAGCCATAGGGGTGTGGAACCGGACGGCTCTGGAGGGTTGTTGTAGCGGGTAAGGTAGCACTGAAAATTGAGCCAGGCTGAGTTGTAACAGCATAAGTGGATGGGATTGGGGCTGATACAGAGGAGTACACAATTCCATCTGAGGTTCTTAAAACATTATTTACACCAAATCCAGTTGCATAGATCTGGGAATACGGAGCAGTGGTCATCTCAGCATATTGTTCCGCCGCTTTGCTGGTGTAGTCTATGGCTGTACCTGCCATATTGAGTGCAAAAATATTGGTATATGTTGATAATTTAGAAGAAGAATATAAGAATATAAGATATATAAAACCCATGCACTTTTGTTTTGACAGGAACAACACATGCAAATCTTGAGTCATTTTGGCTAGCATGAAGCAAAGCCAAAATATTGAGGAAGAACACGCAGGCACACGCATGCATCTGTATACAAAAAAGAAAAGCAAAGAAAACAAATAATTACAAATGGAAAACACGCTAATGAAACAAGTAAATCATATTCAAAAGCAGACCAAACAACAAAGACAAAGAATACAAAACGGAAATCAACTTAAGAAGTGAACATAGCATGTAATATTTTTTTCTATTTCTGCAAGAAATGCACAGTTGAATTTAATTGTTTCAAAATATGATTAGCATATAACAGCACTGAACATTGTAGTCAACAACTATGTTATACTCACCAGCAGAAAGATTAGAAGGCGTGAGGTCTATTGCTCCATCCGACGATCCACTAAAGTATGCAAAGCCATTCTTTGGCTCATAGGTAAAAAGTCCAGATTCTGCCAGATTGGTCTCAGATGCGGAGGCTTTAATAACATCCATGCCTTTGACACCAAATGTCGCTACAGTATTGTAGTGGTAGTCTCTGTACCCAAGGCGGTTGTCGGGCTGGGCAGTAACTGGTGGCTGTGTTCTACAGCTTCCGGTGAATGGTAGCTTATAGATAACATCACAGCACACACTTCTTCTCCCAGCTGTTAAATCCACTGGAGATGCATCATCCTCCACCACAGTGGTAACCACTCCTGGACTGGTGCTAGACAAAGCTACTATTGCCCTCATTGGTTTGTAGTTTGATAGATCCATGGCACCTGTAGCCTCCAGTGAAATGACGGGGTATCCATTGCTAACAGAAACGGACGTTTGTCTTTCACCTGGAGAGGTAATGGCTCCAAAAGAAAGATTCATGGGTGCGTCTTGAACTACACTTGCCATAGTGCTAACAGGTGCTACAGGTTGAGAGTTCACAGGCCTGTACACAATTTGTGCCAATGGCTCAAATGTTTTGCCTGTGGCGAGAGGCAAAGGCATAGAAGTAATGATGCCCTGTAGATCCAGAGGCTTCTCTGCTGGAGTGCTGTATGATGCAATGGTGGCTGTGCATGTGACTATTGTTATGCTATCAGTAACAACGGAGAGAGTGGTAGCAGGAGTAATCTCAGGACTAAGGTTCACTATCTCAGGCTGCACAGCTGTGAGTTGTCTTCCACTAGAGTCACTAGAAGACGACTGTCGGCGGGACTGGGTAGGGGTAAGGTCCATGCCATTGTCAGTCATCTTGACACCGACCTTCATGGTACGCAGATCAATAACATCACTGGGATAGATCATCTTCCCATTCTGTTTTTGCAGGGCTTGAACCTTTGTGATGTCTGGTGGTATAGTGATTGCGACACTGGGTGGAATGACCTGTGGTAGTCTTTCATGGACAACCGACACAGTGGTCCTCTGAACTTCAGTGGTGACCACTTGAGTCACTAGACTTGGAAGGTTCTCCGGAGGCTGACCTGAGGTGGAGATGGAGGAAGAGTACACGTGACTCATGCTGGAGACAATCTTCTCCGGGCCCCGTACCTCATGGCTCTCAATAGAATCCTGATGAATCTTAGTGATAAGGACTGGGGCCACGGGCACTGACTGTGGAATTTCTTGGACTGTATGTATGGAGGTTCTTCTTGCACAACCTTCGGAAATTATAATCTCTTGAGGAGCTTCATCAAGAGATGGGGAGTATGTTAACACACGTGGTTGTTGCACAGAATTAATATAATCTTTGTTGTAAAGGCTTTGAGAAGATCCATATACATCCACAGGTATTTCCATTTTTGGCATAGTTCCCACATGTGCCAGTGGGAGTGGCTGTTGCATGGAGATTGATTCCCTTCTGGTGGTAGCAATTGCCTCTGTTGTGACCACTTGTGTGGGAATTTCATATTCTGGGGGATAGATAGACATCTCACCCTTGGTGTATGGTGGTTGAACTATTGATGATATAGATGTTCTTCTACTTGTAGTTATTGCCTCAGTTTTGATAACACCAATTTGTATTTCAGACTGTGGTAGGAAAACCATTGCACTAGTTACTCTCTGAGGCTCGATTACAGGTTCTGGTATGGTCTCTGTTGCTATCTCATACACAGGTTGCATCCGAATAGCATCTACTACCGTTGCCGCTTGTGGCATTACTGAAGGTGCAGATACATATGCCAGTGGGTTGTAAATGGCAGGAGGTACTGCTTGATACAATGGTATTGGTGTCTCTTCCACCACAATAGGAGTTGGTCGTAAATACTGTCATTGCCGTATGTACATCAGATAATGGGAAAACACCTGAAGCTTCCGGAATAAATTGTGTTTCTGCGAGCAATGCTGGAATTCCGACATGAGATGGAATAACCTCTGTAGCTACTTCAACTTTTGGAAGGAGGGTCACTGCGTCAACTCCAGTGGGTGCTTTCTGCACAAATGAATGGTGCACCACTTCTTCTAATGGTATTTCTGCAACAGCATTATGAGTAATGACCTCTGTTGGTATGATAAGATCCACATACATCACAGCTTTAGATACCGGTGATGGTACTTGCTGGGCCACTAATGGTATTGGTGGTACTGTACCAATTGGCATAGTGTTAATCACTTGAATAGGAATGTCTTGCTCTGTCTGTAGCAACTTCATTTGAGTGGCAACAGGGATTTCTTGGCTCACATAATGAGGAACTGGTGTTTCTCTAGGCTGTTGCTGTATGATGTTTTCTGCCACAGGAAGCACTTGTACAATTTCAGTAGGTATTTGGACCACTGATATTTCAGATGAAACCTCTGGTGGAATTTCTATGATCTCTGATTCTCTTGTTTTTGGTTGCTGACCAGCAGAGGGAATACATGGTGTTAGAGCAGTGACGTGGACAGCACGTGGTTCAATAGGAAGCTCTGGCTCTAGAGGCATTGTGATGATTTCAGACATCAATGGAGGTGGCTGAGAAACTGGGTCCATTTGTTTGGCTATCAGGGGGACATATGGTTTCTTGATAGGAAGTGGAACACTGTAAGATTTAACTGGATGTTCCTGACCTGACGGCACTGCCATGGCAGAAGGCACAAATACAGGAAGTTGCTCTGCTGCTGGGATAGTGTTTCTCTGTACTTGGGCTTTAACAGTACTTGACACAGAGGCTAGTACTTGCATTTCTGCTGCAGTTGTAACTATTGATATTGGAGGTGGATATCTTACGGTGGGGACCGACGCCCTCCTTACTGTAGCTTG
Source organism: Trachyrincus scabrus (assembly GCA_900303215.1). Taxonomy (NCBI): domain Eukaryota; kingdom Metazoa; phylum Chordata; class Actinopteri; order Gadiformes; family Macrouridae; genus Trachyrincus; species Trachyrincus scabrus. The sequence goes on along the minus strand of OMNO01079206.1, from coordinate 14,977 downwards.
GGCTGAAAAAACCTCAGTGGATGTCTTTTGCTCTGATGGTGTTGTACGTACTCCTGAAATCTTTGTTGAAGAAATAGATCCTCTCCTCACTGGAGCCTGAACAGTTATACTCTCGGTTGGTGAGCCAGGCTCAGATGGAAGAGTTATTACTACATAGGTTTGCAAACTTTTAGCATGTCTAGGTGACAGTGGAGACTTGGGAGATGTGGCACTCAGTTTAGATTCTACCGGTCTAGTCAAACTGAATGACAAAGCATTTGGTGGTTCTCTGGTTCTTGGAAGTGTTGCAGCTTTGTGAGCCACATGATGAGGTGGTGGTTTGACACTTTCCCCTGGTTTATGGCTGAACACCAGTCCAGCTGGAATAGACACAGGCTTTGGTGGTATTGGTGGCGGAGGTTTTACAGCTTGACTAGGGCTTGATAATGTTACAGGGGCTTGTGTTATTTTAGCTGTGGATACTGGAACAACAGATGGGGCCGGTGAAATTAAGATAGGTAGGTTTGAATAAACCATTGGCATAGGTACAGCGGTTGGTGGAGGACTTTCTGCAACTGGTATTTCCACTGTGTCTGGAGTTCTTGCCACAATTGGTTTAGAAGGAACTGATGGGACTGAGGCTGCAACTGGCAAAGCTTGCATTACAGTTGTTTCTTTACTGGACACAATGGGGGCCCCATGAGCCATATGTCCATGTGTCAAAGGAGCAGTGGGAGTTACTGTACTTGATTCATCTTGTGCAGTTTGACCAAGAACAGCAATGTTTTCCACACTGGATACTATAATAACTACATGTCCTTGTCTTGTTGGAGCAACCACTTGGGGAACAGAAACATTATCATGTTGGATATCCATCCTTGGCTGTATATCCACAAATACAGACTGCATTGGTTGGCCAGTCTCTGTAGCTGCCGTAATGCTCATAGTAGGGGAGGTATTTTGCACAGTATTGACAGGTGAGGGGTCTACAGCAGAAAGGGAAACAGATGTAGATCGAGGAGGAGGGGGTGGTGGAACTTTCTTTTTGACCACTGTAGTTGTTCCAGAAGTTAATGGTGACACATTAGCAGTTTGAGCCTGAGCAGGAACTATCATTGGAGAGGGCAATTGGACAGCTGCCTGAACAGGGACTGAGTGCACTACGGTGGCTTTTGCTGGAATGGGGGCAGTTACCCATGCAGAAACTGGTTGTGGGGATTGTGTTGTGAGAGGAGATGTGGTAGAAACCAAATCTGGCATTTGAACAATGAAAGGGCCAGGGGATGACGAAGGAGTGGCCACTTGGGATATAGTTCGGGGAGGCACTGGGGTTACAGCAGGTGTTGCAATAGGTGCCATTGGGGCAGAAACTACAGCAGGTGTTGGCCCTGGTGTTGACACACGCATGGCAGCTGAAGCACGAGTGGGCATTTCAGATGGTGATGAAACCAGGTCTGGCATTTGAACAGCTACACGGTCTGGAATCTGTTTCGAATATAGATTTGGAGCACTAGGTGGAGAAACCTCATCTGGATCTGTTGCATGAAATTTGTCAGACACATCTGGTATTGTAACTATAACTGAGGTTTGAGAAGAAACTGATTCCTCACTAGATGGAAAAACTACAATGGGGGCAATTGATGGCAGAGACATAGCTGGACGCTGGGCTACAACAGCAGTTGGTGGTGTTGGTGTAGACAGTGGGGTTGCTTCGGACGAAGATGTGGCATTTGATGTTAAACTGAAGTCTGGAGTAGCTGGTGAAGTGGGGGGGGATACTGATGACACTGAGGAAGGTGTAGTGATTAACTCCGGGGCAGAAATAGGAGTTGGAATAGGCCTAGGTTCTGGAATCTCACACACTACACTGATAGGCTCCATGTCATATTCTGACAATGGCGGGCTAACACTGGGCTCTTCCTTAGCATCAGACTCATCACTGGGAGTTATATCAGATGATATACCAACACCATATTCCTCTGCAAAACTGTCCTCCTCCTCCTCCCCAGATGAACATTGGGTAATCTTGAGGTCTGGTATAGGGAACAGAGCTTTTCTCAGAGCAGGATCTTGAGGTGTCATCGGCCTAACAAAGCCTATTCCAGTTGGTGTACTGGGGATACTCGACATCTCAGTCCTTTTAGGTGGTGCAGAGGGCCGAGGTGGAGCTGGTCGCTTCTTTTTCTTTACAGTTAGATCATTGGAAAAGTCAGCCACTGAGACAATCCTTTCAGTTTCATCTGGGGGAGTTGGCTCTTCTGTGAGGATGGTCACCACACAGGTCTCAACATCTGGGGATGGCACAGAAAAAGATGTTTCGGATGTTGAGAATTCCATGGCAGTCTGGGCCTGTTGGAACTCTTGCTCTATCATCATCAGTTCTCTCTTCTTCTGCATCAACTCCTCATAAACGTCTTCTGGGGACCTGAGTTTCTTTACAGGCTCAAAGCCAGTGTCATCAATGTGTTCTATCTGAGCATCACCTAGTATGACTTCAGAATCCTCAACTAAGGACTCATATAGATAGTCTTCAATAGTCATTCCTTCATAAAGTGGCTCAACGTCGGGAGGGCTGTCCCCAGGAATAGCTCTACTTTTCTGAATAATGTCCTCATATGCTTCATCTGCACTCTTCAATTGTTTAAGAACAATATTACCAAATTGATCAGAAGGAGTGAATGGTATGACTGTTGGCGAGGGCTTGCTTCCTCTCTGCACATCAACAGTGGCATCTGGTACATGTTCTATACTGCTACAGTTCTCTGAGCTAGAGGTCATGCTGACTTCCCCAATAGCTTTGGACTGCTGAAAATCCTCTGAATGTGAAGTATCGTCAAGTGGAGAGGCATAGCTAGTTGTTGAAACTGATTGAGCGAGTTTTCTTTGGGATTTAAATTCGTCTTTGTCTTTGCGAGACTTCTTGGAAATTCTCTTTTCAACATGGTCACCATCTTTTGTAGTTTGTTGTTGATCTCCAAAGATCTCCCTCTCTTCCTTCATCTCATCCTCCTCAGAAGAGTCTTCAATGGTGGGGAGCGTTTGGCCAGGTTGCCTGTGCTTTGCTTTGCGGTGGTGCTTGTCCACACTGGCTTTCCTGTGACTCGGGCTGCTGTCACTGTCCTCTTCCAGAGAAGAGGCTGACGTGTGCGAATTCTCTGGAGTGAAGCTAGAGGCCTGAACACTTGATGAGCCCTTTGATAGAGATTCAGTGATGCTTTCAACATCTTCATCAGTACTCTGTCTCATTCTCGTCACTGGAATTGCCTTTTTAATAACAGAGGAGGGCGCCATTTCAGAGACATCTTGTGCGACCGCAGTATCTACCCTTGGCTGTGATATCCTCCTTGCTAGTTGGTCTTCATTATCTGTATCCACTTTAGTCAGTATTGGCTCGTTTCTCACTGGAACATTATCCACTTCGACCTCACTGATGGCTTCATCGCTTGTCAGTTTCCCGTCTTTCTCGTCCTCAGAGAGAGACATTTCCTCTTCACCACCCATACCCATTATCTGCTGGCGGATGAAGTCTTCATCCTCTCCAGATGAATCAGCACTTTCCGTTTTGATATCCTCGCTGCTGGACGAGATAGAGGTAATCTTAAGCCTTCTCCTCTGGACTTGAGGTGAAGGGGAGGGCGTGAGCTCACTCGCGCTGCTCTCCTCCACTGGTTGGAAACTAAGGCGTCGCCTTTCTTTAACTGCCTCCTTCACTCGCATAGATGAATCGGTGGTTGTATCTTTAACAGGAATATCAATCGTTTCTCTCACATCTGTAACTTCCTGTGGCTTCTCTGGTTTTTTGCTCAGATCCTCATCCCTGTCCTTGAACTCTGACTCTGATATTAGGATAACCTTTTCCTGTCCAGTAGAGAGAGAAGCTTTCCTCACTTGGATGGGCTCCTCTTTGGTTTCATCCTGGTGTTAAAGGAGAATAGAGTAAAAAAACAGGTTTGTCATCAGAAACATAATATATTCACTGCAAGCATGGTTACGTTTGATATTAATATTCATAGAAACATGCTGGTTTAATTTTTGAGTTTTTTCCTGTCTAATAGTTGTATACAATGTACATACAATTGAATTACTAATAATTCACATATTTAAATATGGCGAGAGAGAGCGCACGAGAGAGAGAGATAGATAGAGAGAGAGAGTATAGAATATAGTTGCTAATCTTTGTGTAGTGGAGATATTCTTACATTTAAAATGGTTGTATCCGAGATGGTTGGTTGTTGGTCTGCAATGATTTTTATGTCTTTTTCAGCCATTTCCTTGCCACTCACTGTTTCCGACAATTCAAGTGGCACTACATCCATCCCTGGCTGCATTTGACGTTGCTTCTGTTTTACCTCGAACGGTTTGGTCGCTTCTGCGATCAACGTGTCACTGCAAGGCCGCACGGGTTCTTCCTCGACAACCTTCTCCGCCTCATCGACGTGTTCAGCAGAAGGAGCGGGCCTTAGCTTTGGCTCTGAAGGTACTGTGCTCACCTCTTCATTAATAAGAGGAGATGCTCTTACCATGACCTCAGTCACAGGGACAACAGCTGTGCTAGGTTTAGCCTCCTCCTCCTCCTTCTCCTCCTCTGTGACAGGATGATCCATTTTTATGGCCATTGTGTTATCTTTAGTCGATACAGCCGTAATGATGCCCGCCTTGGAGGTGTCAGCCTTTGCCACTGCCTTTTGTTGAACCGTTGCAGTGATGGGTGCAGGGGGCTCTCCTGTTGCTGTAATGCCGGCGCTGGTGTCCACTTGTTTGACAGGATCCTCCTGTTCTTTTAGGAGAGGAGGTTTGGACTCTGGTTCTTTTTGACTTGGAGTTTCTGTAGGCTGGGCCACCAGCTTGCCAGATGTAGGGGTGAGTGCAGAAGACTCTGTCTTTTTAGGCGCGGATGTTGACTCTTTGGTGGGTGTAGCTGTGGACCCAGCCTTCGCGGGTGTAGCGGCTGGTTCTGTCTTTGCGGATGGAGCCGTGGGCTGTGTCACAGGCTTGGCAGGTGCAGGTGAAACCTGGGACATTTCCCTCGAGTCTCCCAGCTGTCCTGTCAGAGCCCTCTGAGTCTGGCAGTTCAGACAAAGCCATTCCTCCTGTAATCACAGTGAACAGTGAAACAGATAAGTAAACAATAGAAGTGTGAAAGTGGTCAGGCTAAGTTATCACATTGTTATAACACCACAGGTTTATTCATCCACTGGTTGAATAAAAAGTAAGTCCATACACAAATAGAGCTGCTTTCACAGATTGCAGTCATAGCAATCAGATACATAATCAAATTCACAATTACTCTATTGACTTCAGTTCTACACTATTTGCGCATGGCCCACCTGAAACATTTTTACAAACAATATAGAACTGTGCATTCAGGAATATTAAAATGCTCAAATTGATCTGACAAGATATCGGACAAGAGATGCTTATCTTGCAACAAAAAAAAGCTAATCATATTGTGCAGGCCATCGGAATGCTTTTGAAATGTAATCCTCCAGAGAAACATTTGCTATTATCACATCTACATTCCATTGAGGTCTCTCAAATGACCCTTGTGTGTCAGGAGATTCTCACGCACCTCAGAACACATGAACACATACGTGATAGCATGACTCATATGTGTCATGTCACGTGTGTATATGTGTCTCATGTACCCATACATACACAAATTGTCCGTAAGATGAAGGCCTGTAGCTTTAATATGTGATGTAACCTTCTCTCTGTCATCCCCTGGTTTAGGCTTTCAGTCCAGCTGTGTGTGTGTGTGTGTGTGTGTGTGTGTGTGTGTGGGGGGGGGGGGGTTC
>OMNO01079202.1:2709-13735 GCA_900303215.1 Trachyrincus scabrus | reverse complement strand
TTCCACATCCAGTGAGGAGCTGTGGAAGGAGGCTAAGAACATGACCAGGGCCTCCAGCCAGTTTGTGCTGAGGGTTTTCGGGGTATACCAGGGGTTTCCTCCTAGTGTGACCACAGATGAGAGAGTGGGCATAGTCATTGAATTCATGAAGAGGGGTACCTTGGAGTCCCTTCTGGAGGACCTGCCAGGCCCTCCCCCGTGGCCCCTGGCCTTCCGTCTGGCCCTCCAGCTGGCTCTAGGGATGAACTTCCTGCACACGATGGCTCCACCTCTTCTGCACCAGGACTTGAAGCCCAGCAACGTGCTGCTGGATGATGACCTCAACGCTAAAGTAAATGCACAAAGTTAGCCCCGCTTGTGACGCTTGTCAGTGAATTGTTTGTCGGTAATATGTTAATTTTCTGGGTCCAGCTAGCAGACTTTGGTCTGTCCAGGGTGTCCTACAGCATTCTGAAGAACAGTGGAAATACAACAGGACACCAAGGAGGCACGCTGGCCTTTACACCCCCTGAGGCTCTTCAACTATCCTACAAACCTGTCCGCTCCTATGACATCTACAGGTCATTTCTTAATGCTTTCCATGTAGCTAAACAATGAATGTGTCACGGCCCCAGCCCCGTTCCTAGTTTTCCCTACGTCTGTTTCCTCCCCTGTCTGTCTCCGTGCTTGTCTATCCCCATGTGTTTGTGTCTGTGGGGGCGTGGCGTCGCTTCCGTGTCCTGCCTTCCCTCCACACCTGCTTCTCATCACTAATCACTCCCTACAGTATATCTACCCCGGCTCTCCTATTCTTTGCCAGATTGTTGTTTCTCCTGACTCTACTCTCTCGTATTACCCGCTCGTCTGATTCCCTTGCTTGTTGCCGATCTCCCGCCTGTCGGACTACCCGCATGTTGCTGAACCTCTGCCTGTCTGATTATCACGTTGGTTGCCGATTCCCTGCCTGTCTACCGGTCCCGTCCGGTTTACCCTGTCTACGAGATTCTGCAAATAAACCCGTCTGCTACGGAATACATCGGTGTGGTCTGCATTTTGGGTCCTTCCTTCATCTGAACCATGACAGAATGACCATCTTTTACAATAGATGACCTTTATGAGGTTTTTTTTCTCTTTCAGCTATGGGATAGTTCTCTGGTCCATTCTCACTGGTAAAAAACCATATTCAGGTGATATGATTTTTTCACAATTCATGAATGGATTCATTCATCAATTCATTCATTAAATGAAGACTTATACATTTTTTTATAGCCAGCAGGGATTTTTATGTTCATTGTTATTGTCTTACAGATCTTTATGCAAACACTGTCTTCATATAGGTGCTTTTATGTCCAGTCTGGTGGCCCTGCGAGTTCCTCTCGGGGATAGACCTCCGTCCCATGAAGTGGATTGCTCTCAAGCAGACGGGCTGAGTGATCTCGTTAAGCTCATGGAGAGATGTTGGGATGGAGATCCTGATAAAAGACCTTCCTTTGGAGGTGACTACTGGTAGCGGTTACTGACAGGCCAGATCCATGCAAATATAACTCGCTTTTAATCACGAAAGTGTCAAGGACGTTCATTGTGAAACAGCAGCCAACATTTTTATTTGTTATTTTTGAAGTTTCCAGTCATCAAGTTGCATTTGCTCATGTTTCAGATTGCTCTGAAGTGACCAATGGTGTCTTTTTGAGGCAAGAGATGGCGATTCGCAATGCTGTCGACCAGGTTTTGTCAAAGCTGGTGTGTAGGTTTGGGAAAATTGGTAAAACAATTGCAATCAAGTATCACAGGTTTATTTTCTTCAACATTTGCGTCAACTATAGATTTGTCTAATTCACAATGTTCTGATATTTAATCAGGACTCAGTAAGCCAAAGTCAACAAAACCCACAGAGTGCATGCATGCCCCCAAGTTTCAGTGCAGTATCACAAGGTTAGTCTTTAGTGTGTAAGCAAGCTACCGTCTATAAACAAATATATACAATGCAAATAACAAAGAACACCTATTTTAACAGTGCCCTCTAGGGAAATAGCTCACTGCCATTCAACTAAGAAAGAAGATTTACACAAAAAGGTAAAATATTTTTACTTATTTGACGTTATTTTTCAGATCAGATCATCAGATCACAGCAGTACTGAGGGTACTGAAGCTGAAATCGATTTATTCAAAGACCAGTGATTTAGCAGGATCAAATATTCTGTCAGATTCTACATTAGCATGAAAATTCTTGTAGCATCCATCTATCATATGAAACTATTGATCTTCTTGACAACAGGGTCCTCTTATTGGATTCAAATTAACAACACCATTAAGCAATGGAGAGAAAGGTCAGTGCTTTACATTTTCATAATATTTATATCATGATATCAAAAACAAGTATCAGGCCAAACATGGAAAATCTTGATTTATAAATATTTACATAATAAAATGTATTTTCCTCAACGCCCCTTTTTGCATCCGCTAACAGCAGAGTTTGTGGATTATCACAGAGCAAATATAATTCAAGAAGCATCTATGGTGATGGCCATGACAGAGAATCTTGGGAACCTGGTTCACCCTGAGACGTACTCCCAAGTTCATGCTAAGGACACAAACCAAGATAAGCTCAGAGTGCTATATTCAACAACCCTTCACTCAGGAGGGGTGAAGGTTAAAGCAGCCTTCTATGATGGACTTCAAACCCACGAGCCCAATCTGATAGAAAGGTTGAGCAGGAAGAGCTCTCCCTGAAATGATCACCGTAGCGGTAGTTTGGTCTGTCATTGGACTCGGCTCAAAGATCACTTGCAGGGTTGACATCTCCAGGTCGCACCCACTTCTTTTTTAAAACTTATGCCAAAGAGAGCCTTGTGAGCAGGGGTCGTGTTTTTTTACAAAGGCCAGCAAATGTCATTCCCTCCGGACATTCGGGCCAGCAATTTATCATTAGGCCTATTATCACCGCAAATCAGACGACGCTACTCTCACGAAATCGGCTATTTCAGATCGTCTGTCGCTCGGCCCGCTGCGTAGCTTGCGTGTGTTGCCTGGGTCATTCCCGTGTCAAGTGTGCCAGCGGAGCGGGGATTCTCGCTCCAGAACCGGATCAGAACCGTACTCAGAAGCCGCCAGCAGGAGAAGGTTACGCTACTCTTACGAGACATTCGATTTCAAATCTTTTCAAATCTGCTCACTTCCACGAAATGAAGCATCGTCGCAAATGAAAGGAGCCGATATGGATTGCTGGTTTTCTTTTTTTGCTAGTTATAAAGGGGCAATTTTTAACTGTCAGTAGTCATAGGCTTCTTGAACTTAATAGGCTATAAGCTTGATATAATCAGTATAAGTTAGGTCGGATCCCAGTTGTCACGTGTCGTTGCTGGCTCTTTTCCTTAGCATAGCTTAGCATCTTACGCAACTCTGCAATTTGCCTTGGAGTAAAGAAATGTTAAAAAATGAGGTTATTGCTCGTTATTCTGAAGAAAAATGTGTTCTAATAAACTAATGATCAAGACAGCTTCTTTTGTTGAGAAAACAAACCGCTTGTGCAACTCGAAGCTGTTATATTAATTTTTTATATTATTATATAATTGTTTTCAGTCCAAAATATACTACTATGCTGTAACATATATTGTTAGGCTACATCATTAAATGCACCTGCCTGTCGTTCATGCATCGGCAGTTTAAAATCCTAGCGCGACCTCTGCTTGTGAGGTGTCATAGGACTCGACAGTAGTGTTGTGTCGTTCGCGACCGATCCGATTCTTTTGAACTGCTCTTTGGTATGAACGGCGAGATCGCGAGTCGTATCCTACTTGAGAGCCGTTCTTTTGATCATTGTGCCCAAATTTCACCTGCCCTAAATCCACTCCAGTCCCCTTTACGTGAACAGTGAGAACCAGCCAGTCACAAGAGGTAGACGCTATCGCGTTAGGTTCTCCTAAAGCAGAAGGATTAGGATTGGCCGGTGCTGTTTGTGAATACACCATTCAAAGTTGGCCTCTTCTCCCCGCTCAACGAGCGAGGGAGAGAGAGCGCGCAGCGGTGGTTAACCCTCCCGTTATCCTCATATTCCGTATACACCCCGTGTACTCCGGGTCAATCTGTCCCTTCGCAGCGGGTCATTTTGACCCCGAGGACAGCACGAGGGGTGTATTAATTATTATTATTATTATTATTATTGTTTACTTATCATCAACCGTCCATCCCGTGCATCTATTGAGCGAAATCGTTAAATAATACGCGTGTGTAATCGACACGTTTGTAGTCCGCGCCGCCACGTTTGTAGTCCGTGGCTAAACGATGCCGTTCGCCACGTTTGTAGTCCGCGCCGCCACGTTTGTAGTCCGCGGGTCGTTTTGACCCCGAGGACGGGAGCGGGTCATTTTGACCCAGAGGACAGCACGAGGGTTAAGCGAGCTAGAGAGTGAATGAAGAGAGGGTGTTATGCCGTCAACTTCTGCCACCTAGTGGCAGTTAGTCTCCAGCTTCTCCCCGATGACATCATTACCTTTTCACTCCCCTGATCAACATTCACACACCTGTGGCTCATCAAGGACAGTATTTAAACCCCAGTTTTTCATTCACTGTTTGCCAGAACGTAGTTTACCCTGACCCTACTCACTCTGTTACCTGCTTGTCTGATTACCTTGCCTGTGGCCGATCTCCTGCCTGCCTGACTACCTCGCCTGTTGCCGATCTCCTGCCTGCCTGACTACCCCGCCTATTGCCAATCTCCTGCATGCCTGACTGCCCCGCCTGATGCCAAACCTCTGCCTGTCTGACTACCACGCCTGTTGCTGGACCCCTGCCTGTCTGACTACCACTCCTGTTGCCGATTCCCTGCCTGTCTACCGGTCCTGCCCGGTCTGTGTATATGTGTATCTGTCTGTGTATCTGTATATCTGTGTATATACGATACATTAAATATTTTATTTTATATCTGACGTCCCGTGTTCCCGGGTTCTAGAACAAACCATAACATCCTCATAGGCTTAGAATGAAAATATAGTATATGATAAAATGATAGTATGATAGTACTGTATATGATAGAAATATAATACATTATTTACGTTATTTTTAAAGTCAGGGTAATTTTTGGACGATGGATAATAAATTAGCACAAAAAAAAGTATAACATATATACAGTATATATTTATTTATATTACTGAAATTATCTGGGGGGCCAGCTATGGCCCGTGGACCGCTAGTTGCGGACCCCTGTTTTAGTGTGATCAATGATTCCAGTAGGGCTCTGGTGCATTAATTCCAACAGAAGTAGTCTCATACAATGGTATGATATAACAAGAACTTTGGTTGGCATTAATGTTAGCGCAAATACACCGTCTGGGTTTCATAATACTGTTGCTTCTGTTCTACACAATCTGTTAAAAAGGCCAACCTTTTCCCATTCTACCTTTCATTTACATTTATTAGTTGGCTATTGGTTATCACAGCTGTCAGTCAACCACCATGGTTGGCCAATCACATACGTAATATACCAGCAGTTGCTCTGCTCACTGCCGTAACTTTCCATCCAGGTTACGGAAAAGCGGAAAGTTGCCTATGACGGATTCAGTTCAGTTCTTGTCATATGTGTGTAATGTGATTGCAGTTGTATGTTGGGTAAAATACAGGACTTGCTGTTATAACCATGTCGTTCCTAGCTTGCTGTTGCCGTTAGCCCTATTGAAGCTTGTGGCGTCAATCGTGTGTATCGTATCCTGATTTCTAGTGTTGTGTTCTATTAAGTGTTAACAGTGCCTTCACTTAGATATGCATATAGGGGTGAAGCTGTAATTATGTGCATATTCATGTTCAAGCATTCAGGTACAGTGTATATGCATATTCACTGTTTATTATTTTCATTTCAGAACCACACAGTGTTGCACTTTGGAACATTCTAGTGGGTGTGGCTGTAATGTATGGTGAAGAAGCTGGAATATAAATATCTGAACTTCAACTCCGTCTCTCTGTCTCTTACTGGACAGCCAGCAGCGTGTTTGAAACCTGTAAGCAGCTATTGCTACAAATAACGGGTGAGGGCTACATCAGCTAACCGTTAAGACGGGTGAGAGCTTCCAAAAGCTAACCGTATTTTTCATGGTCCTTCGAGCCGGATTCAGACTTACTGCTGATTAACATGATGAAGTATTCAGACGAGGATGAACCTACGGTGCTAGTCAGGCGCCAGACATCCCTCCCCGCACACCTGGATGACTATGACCTCATCGACCCAGGCCGGATGAGGCGTTTGTCACCACCACATACAGCACCACACCCACGAAGCCGCTACACAGCTGATGAAGAGGAGCGGCAATGTATGGCAGACCATGCATTCTCACCTCCCATCAGCCAGGCCGATTACTCACCATCACGATGGGTGATACGGGACAAGTGGGAGATTACCAAAGAAGAAATGAGACAGGAGATCGAATACCTTCGGCGTCGGCAGGACATCCTGCTGTCACAAATGCAGAGGATGGGACTGGACCGTGCAGACCATCATCCCAGGTCAAGCTACGAGAGGGAGCAGAGGCAATACCATTCCCAGCCATCCACACCTCCTGTGCCAACTCCTCAACAAAGTATGCACAAGGTAAAAATGGAGCGCCCCCCACCTATTCCAGCCCCGCGTATCAATTGACCAAGCGCTACCCCGGGAGAGGCTGCACGCTCAGGCAGTCCTGGCCCAGCGATGAGACCACAGGAGCAGGTAATGGATAGGTCGCACCACCACCATCAGGACGGCCCCTATTCACGTTCGTCCAGTCCCGAGGGCCATAGACGAGAGCCCCATAGACGGCAAGATTTCACCCACCATCACCGCTATTATCGCTCTTCTCAGCTAGAGCGTTCACTGTCTCCATACCATCGGAGCCACTCCCAGCATAGAGCACGGAGCCCCCCATCTCCCAGTAGCCACTCGAGGATGTACAAGGGACCCACTCCCACCATACCAGACTTCATTCATCCAAACCCCAGAGAGTTGTCACGGATGAAAATCGCCTTGGAAAACATCCTCCCAGATGACGCTACGGAGAGATTCAAATTTCAGATCCTGATGGATCATCTCAACTTAGAGGAAGCCCTATTGGTTGCCGACTCCTACAGTAGCTCATATTACCCCCTTCTCAGATACCATGGCTGCTCTCAACAAGCAGTACAGGACAGCCGCACCAGTTACAGCTCTACAGCGGATCGCTGAGCTGATGGATGGCCCGAATATCGCCAGTGGGGACATCAAGGCCTTCAGGCTGTTTGCCCTGCAGGTGCGCTCGCTAGTGGGCATGTTGGAGCAGCTGGGCCGGAAAGGTGAGGTGGAACTGGAGTGCGGATGTTTCTAGGCTGCTGGGGAAACTCCCCCATGATTTGAGATCCAGCTTCCACTGGTATATCCACCCACACCGGATCCCTATTCCCACTCTGCTTGATCTGGCAGACTGGCTGGAATATGAGATCCAGGTACAAGAGGATAACACAAGGTTCGCTAGCAGCTCACAGAGGGAGCCCCTGGCAAAGGGCTGGGACCAGAGAAGAGAGCCTAAGCCTGTTGTCCGGACAACCACCATCCTCCTCGGCACAGAGACAAGGCCCCCAGGTGCACAGTCAAAGGCTCCCATCACTCAGGATAAAGTGAAGATGTACTGCCCTTACTGCAATAACAGGAACCACTTGCTCAATAATTGCACCAACTTCAAGCGGCTAGCCCGAGGGCAGAAGGAAAGCTGGGTTAAGGAGAAGAATGGATGTTGGCGCTGTGGCCGAGACCATCATGCACGGGAATGCAACCTTAAAATGCGCTGCAAGACCTGCAACCGCCGACACCTAATAGTACTCCATGAGGTTTCTGAGAGGGTTCCCGAAAGACCAGAGAAAGCCCAGGATCAGACTGAAGTCCTGCTTAACACCACTAATGAGACCGGCCTCCAGTCGGTCGTAAGGTCCTCCTTAAGCTCAGTAAGGTCCTGCTTAGGAACGGAGATAAACCTATGGAGACCTTCGCAATCCTGGATGATGGATCAGAACGCACGATCCTCCTCAATGCAGCTGCTCAGCAGCTTGGGCTGAAGGGACAACCAGAGGACATAACCCTCCGCACAGTGCGACAGGAACTGCAAGTTCTTCATGGGGCGGCAGTCTCCTTCACCATCTCTCCCATTGCAGAGCCTAGGAAACTGTACCACATCCAGGGTGCATTCACTGCTAAACAGTTGGGCCTGGCCAAGCACACCCAACCTGTCAGTGCCCTGCAACAAAAGTTTCGCCACCTCAAAGGGTTGCCATTGCAGCACATCGTTGAGGTGCAGCCGGTGTTACTCATTGGATCGGACTACCCTCACCTGATAACACCAGTGGAACCAGTCCGGCTCGGGCCTCCAGGAGGGCCAGCCACCATCAAGACCCGCCTTGGATGGACCCTGCAGGGCCCCACGCAGGAGTTGAGGCATAGCCTTACTGAACAGCAGTGCCTTTTCACATCCACTCTCCCTTCATCTGCTGACTTGTACAGTCAGATCGAAAGGCTGTGGCAGATTGACATGTTACCATGGCGCAGCGAGAAGGCTAGCACAAGATCCCGTCATGACCAGGAGGCTATAGACCTTCTTGAGGCCTGGACCGTGAGGGTTGAGGTGGACGGAGTCCGACGGTATGCTACTCCCCTCCTGCGTGCCAAGAACATGCCTCAGCTACGAGCACCAAAGGAAGCCGTGCTCTCACAGTTAAGAGGCATAGAGAAGAGGCTGGCAAAGCACCCGATCAAGCCCAGGCTTACAAAGCCGAAATCCAGAAGCTGGAGCAGGCCAGCTATGCAGTCAAACTAGCACCTGGTGCCGAGGAGGACACCGCCACCAGCTGGTACATCCCACACCATATGGTGCAACACAATGGCAAGAACCACATAGTGTTCAACTGCTCATTCCAATTCAGAGGGAATGAGCTCCTGCTCCCCGGGCCCACATTAAGTCCATCTCTGCTTTCAGTCCTCCTCAGATTCAGAGAGCATTCGGTTGGCATCAGCAGTGACATCCGCGGGATGTTTCATCAGGTGAGGCTCCTCCCAGAAGATAGGCCGCTACTAAGATTTCTCTGGAGAGACATGAACCGCGAAGAACCGCCCAGCGTCTATGAGTGGCGTGTCCTCCCGTTCGGCACTATATCTAGCCCCTGCTGTGCGACATTCGCCCTCCAGAAACATGCCAGGGACAATGCCCACCCCGATGACGCCATCGGAGAGGCAATTGAAAGATCTTTTTACGTGGATAACTGTATGCTGAGTTTGACTTGAGGCCAAAGCGCTTGTGGACCAGCTCCGGAAGTTCCTAGCGGAAGGAGGCTTTGACCTGCGTCAATGGGCAAGCAATGTCCCCTCTGTGATCTGTCATCTTCCCTCCGATGCCAGGTCAGACAGCGTTGAACGCTGGATTGCACAAGTACAAGCAGACGCTCAAGAATCAACACTCGGGCTCCACTGGCACTGCCAGTCCGACATTCTGTCGTATAAGTCCCGACCTCTCGCCTGTCCTGAGGTCACAATGCGCACCATCTATAAGGTCCTGGCTAGCCAGTATGACTCGTTGGGCTACATCATTCCCTATACTACCAGGGCCAAGACGATAGTCCAACAGCTCTGGGACAAGAAGAGAGACTGGGACGACCCCCAGCTACCCGAAGTCCTCCTCCAGTCATGGAGAGAGTGGGAGAGGGAACTGCCAGACCTGCAGTGTATAGCCCTTCCTAGATGCTACTGCAGTCGAGAGTTGGATTCCCCCACCAGCTCAAGAGATATCCACGTGTTCTGTGATGCATCGGAGCGGGCGTACGGCTCTGTGGCCTATCTCAGAACCGAGGACCCCAGCGGCAAGGTAGGGGTGGCATTCCTTACAGCCAGGTCAAGGGTAGCGCCGAGGAAGCAGCAATCAATCCCTCGTCTGGAGTTATGTGCGGCACTTACTGGAGCACAGCTAGCCAAAGGTACTCCTGACAGAGCTCTCTCTTCCCATCCGCCAAGTTACCTTCTGGTCCGACTCCACCACGGTCCTCACGTGGCTCCAATCGGACTTGTGTCGGTTTAAGGTGTTTGTCGGCATGAGGGTGGCAGAGATACAAGACCTTACAGACCGTGATGCATGGCGCTACGTGGATACCACCAGCAATCCTGCCGATGATATCACCCGTGGGAAAGCTCTTGTGGTGCTAGGTACACAGAGTCGCTGGTACCAGGGCCCACCCTTCCTGCAAGGGACTCCCGAGCAGTGGCCTAAGAAGCTAGTCACTTCACCCACTGAAGGAGATGAGCTCAGGAAACCTACATTCTGCGGCCTCACCGCTACAGCGCTAATCCCAGACACCCCAGAAGCTAGTCAGTTCACCACCTATGGCAAACTTCTGGAGGCTACCACGCTCTCTAAACATGGGGCGGCCGAAGGAAACCCCTCAGCCAGTGACTTCAACCGTATTTTTCACAATCAAATATGCAGGCTACCTTCTATTATTACGTCACTTGTTACTTGTTACTTTTTCTCTTTATGCTTCCTACATTTAGTCTAAAGCCATTCATGAGCTAATGCCACCTACAGTATCATCCTGCGTTTTTTATTGTTCTATAGCAGAACACTATTTTTCTGTCAGTATATTTCCACAATATTTCTCCAATGACAATGTAACAATTTAGGTTGGTGCACCTATGATATACAGGGTTCACCCCAGGATTTACTACGCGATGCTGTGTGGTTCGTCTGGTGTATGACCCACTTTACATTGAAGCTCTGCCATAACCGAGTCGGACTCAGACCAAGGGTCGATCCGAAAGTCACTGACTTCCTCCACACAGCACTTACATGATATTGTAGGCTACTTTTTCTTTTTGAAGCATCTTAATAGGAAGATATAATATAATAAAAACATGTTTTAACCAATTGAACTGTTTTACAATTTAAAAGGAAAAAAACAATTAGTCGATTAAAAATATAAATGTCTGTGCCGCAGCTCCGTTTTGTCACATGGTGGCGCTGGAAGGGAGTATGTGGTGCAGTGCCACTATTGCATTGTTTGGAGAACCCTGATA
>OMNO01079191.1:0-11439 GCA_900303215.1 Trachyrincus scabrus | reverse complement strand
CATCTCTGACAGCAGTTTCTCCGTCCTCTGTTTCTCAACCTCCAGCTCCTCGGTCCTCTCTCTGATCAGGTCCTCCAGGTTGGAGCTGTACTGCTCCAACATCCTCAGCATGGAGTCAATGATGTTGGTCTTCTTGCCCTTGTTGATGATCTTGAACTGAGGGGAGAGGATAACACACACACACACACACACACACATACACACACACACAAATACAACCCATTGATCGAACAGCAACGTTGTTATCAATGACCATTTGAAAAGCTCCTTACAAGACTCCATGAGATTTAGTAGGATTTGTATTGATTGTGTGCATAAGAACTAGAAAAAAAGACTGCTAGCACCATGAGTGGATTACGTTGCAATAACGCTTCTTATTCTTCATAAACCAGCAGGACAGAACAATTGTTTTCACAGAATCCAAATTCGGCCAACGCAGGTGCGGCTCGTAATATTAATCACGTTCTCGCTATGGGTTTTATTTAGATGAGCCGGTGTACCAGTCTGTGCCGGTACAGACACGACCAGTGGAAGTAACCATGCATCAGCCATACCGCTGTTCTTCTGACACAAATAAATGAAGCAAGCCTCATGTTAACGTTAGGAGCCGCAGTAGCACCTGCGTCTGGCCCATTCTTTAAGTTCCCTACGTGCGCGCACCTGGTTGAAGATCTCGTTGAAGGCAGGCCTGCGGTCGGGCAGTTCGCTCCAACACTGCTTCATCAGCTGGATGCACTCCAGAGGAGCCTGGTCCGGGGCCACGGTGGGCCGACACATGGGCGGAGGCTTCTTCACCTTACGGATGATCTCTGGGGGGGGTTGTGTGTCCAATCATTATGATTAGTGTTACGAGATGGGCTCATTGTTTGCCGTTATGCAGTATGCAGTATTGCAGTATTGCAGTAGGAGGTGTGCTGTGATTGGTTGGTGCGGATGATTATGTAGGTGTAGCCTGGCTGCTGATTGGTTACTCTTGTAGCAGAGGGAGAAGTTTAGAAGACAGCAGTTTTCCTCCCCAGCTCCCGAACACGTGCAGCCCGAGCTGTTGTGTCGTGTGTGTTGTGTACACAGTAACTGTGGACATCACCTGATTTGTGAGACTTTGTTCATAACTTTATTAACTTATTTGTTAATCAGTCTTGAGTAGCCTTTTATTTTCATAATGATTTTCTTCCTCTTCTGTTTTTGTTAGTAAAAAAGTTCCACAACAATTTATTTTGGTCGCTATTTGATTTCGTGCGGAAAGAGGTTTTAGTTCAGCTCTCTTCTGTTTGTTGTTTGTCATTTTCCCATTGTGTGGCTTGTTGTTTACAGTACACTAACAGCACCTTGCTGATCTGCTATGTTCTGTGTTAGCTGGTACCCATTGGGAACAGGGGAAGAAGGGAGTTTTGGCCTGTATGCTGTTTCCCTTTAGGCAGGTGTTTACTCGAAAATCATGCTGAAGGTTGACTAAGGGCTAAAATCAACCCTCATGGACAGCATCAAACAATCCCAAGTGATGTCATTATATATCACATCACCTGACACCAATCAAAAAGTTGCATTAACCTGTGTTCCACCAGAGACGGTGCTGTTACTGAGATTTGATTTAACCGTTGGTTAACTCACGATGGAAAGTGTTGAATGAAACAAGAGATTCAATCTATATAGGCTACGTCAAATTCCAAGAGGAAGAGGCGTGAGTAGCACTATACATAATGGTAGTCTGTAGATTAGTGTGTAGCACTGCATCGCATAAACATAATCGTCATAGTCCCTGATACATACCCTCCGGGGGGAGACCCAGCATGCAGTATGGGGGTCCTCGGACCACTACCTCTTGGAGTATGATGGCGAAGCTGTAGACGTCCCCCTTGGAGGTCCCTTTGCGTGAGATCTCGGGGTCCCGGAGGAACTCTGGGGCTGTCCAGAATAACTCTAAGAGAGAGAGAGAGCAGGAGGAGAGCGGCCATCATGATTGGTAGGCTGATATCAAAGGCCGCTTTCAAATCCATTTGAGGCTTGAGCATTTAATTGTGTGAACCACATAATTGATTTATTATTTTATAGTAATTTTACATTTTTGTTTATAATAAACCTTTAATAGTAATATATATTTTAGGTAATGTAACTTCCTTAGAAATAGAAATAAGGCTAAACTGAAATAAACTGGATTGTATTGTATGAAGCCCAAGAAGGCAACCTTTAATATAATATCACCATGTTTGTCAGTAACTCTTGGGGTATAACAAATAAATATAGCATTGTGAAATACTGTATTCTTCATAAAGAAAATACAAAAAAGGTAAAGCAATACGCATTACATCTTTTGTCAACGCCATAATAAATAAACAGAACAAAATTAAGAATATACAATAAACTGTGTAAGCAATATATATTATAAAGACTACCTTCAGGTGTCCATTCTTCTAAGGGACTCTTCTGGGACTCCAGCAGTTCATTAAAGCCATAGTCTGTAATCTTCAGGACAAAGCGTCCGTCCACCACACAGTTACGAGACTTCAGTCTGCCATGGGGGAAATCTTTGTGGTGCAGGTATTTCATACCCTGTAGGCAGATAAGACCAACACTAGTTTTCTTATGTTTTTGGTCTAAAGGAAGTAGATGGGTAAAACCTCATCTTGGACAACCTTTAAGGCCAGTACACGCCTTGTTTCTTATTTTTGTATATGTACATACACATATGAACATTCTGGGCCAGATAGTCGATAGGGTTAGGGTTAGGGTTAGGGGGTTAGGGTTAGGGGGTTAGGGTTAGGGTTAGGGTTAGGTTAGGGTTAGGGTTAGGGTTAGGGTCGATAGTTGTTAAGGTGTTTGACTCCCAGCTGAAAGGTTCTGTGTTCAAACCCCAATGTCCACTGGTCTACCTGCAGGCATCCTTGAGCAAACCCCTAAACTATCCCCTTAACGACGTCACAGTACGTTGCTGTGGTGAGTTTGAACAGATCTTTCCCGATACCAGAACAAAAGTAAAAGGTTATCTTGGGCGTACCTTAATGAGGTCGAGCAGCAGCGAGGATTTGAACATCCAATCTAGCTTGACGTCCTCGTTCCTCAGCAGGTCCTGCAGGCTGCCCCTGGAGCAGTGCTCCGTTACCACGGCGAACATGGAGCAATCGCAGAAGAAGCCCAGGAAAGGGTTCACGTTCTCGTTCCTCAGGTCCTTCATCTGAGGAAACCACATAAGATGGATGGATGGATGGAGAACCTTGTGTACAGAGAACATGTGGTCCTGTCTAACAGCGCCAGGGTTAGGGGTTTGATTCCCACTGGGGCTACTCCTGCTAGGACTTTATAAGTACTGCTAGGACACTTTGGATAACAGTGGCTACCAAATGGCCTATTATTTTATTAGTTGAGTAAGAGGATTCTTCTACTGCAGCTGTAATGCACACTTCTGACTTGTTTTGGATACATACAGTCTACAGTTTAGATTTAAAATATGAAATGAAAGTCACGTTGGACATACTGTACAACAATATGTATGTTTTCTGCTATGAAGATACACAGAAGGTGCTACAAATGCTGTGTTACGATTAAGGTCAGAGAAAGAGGTACCTCACCTTTGTGAATATCTTAGTGGTGCTCTGCTTCACCTCTTTAAAGTGGCCATCTTGAAATTTCTTAAGCCACACCCAGTCGCCCTAAAGAAAGACATTGTTTTCTTCCTTTGTGTGATGACATGTCATTTGACTTGATTGTTTTTAATGTAAAACAAATGGTGGTGCCCATCTCGCTGAACTCAGCCCACCTCATACACGGCTACGTTGGTGGTCTCCTGAGTAGTGGTCTGGATGCTGTTGACGGAGTGCGACCTGGCGCTCTTGTTCTCAATGGCACTCTTAGACTCACTCAAATCCTCCAGCGTGATTTTCTGTACACACATCGGATCGTACAGCAGGTTACTCACAAGCGACCGCCATGACCGAACCCTATGGTACTACTCAGCAGAAAATCACTCTTTCATCATCATCATCATCATCATCATCATCATCATCATCATTTTAACGGGAAAACAGATATACTGTACTATTGTCACTGGTATACTATAACTATTCTGGATGAACATACTGTATATTATATGACTATATTATATGACTGACAATAGACCAGAAGTAAGGTATGACCATTCTTACCCTCTTGCTGAGCTCGGGGTTAATAAAGGTCAGATCTTGTAGCGTGAGGAGAATCCGATTGGGCCCCTTGAACAGCTGCATCTGCTGGATTCTCCTCCTGCCAATCAGATTACAGATCAGGAAAGATAAAGAAATCAATACAACGATATACTAAAACACAGTCAACACATGAGGTAAATAACTAAGTCAAAGAACCAAGAAGAACCTATTTGTATTCTGCATGCTGTACCTTATGAACAGAGTTAGAGCAATCCCACCTATAGCCAGGACGGAGATGACGATAAATATCACCATTACATAGATGAGCTCCACACCTGGGAACAGGAGCAGAAAGAAACAAATACAAGGTGACTTCTAATGGATGTAACCATTAGTGCACCTGACACGTGCGCCGATGATGTAAAGGCTTTTGAGAAACAAATAAAAGACAACCTAAACCTACACTATGTAAGTTTCCCCTCTGGATGGGTGCATTTTATTCTTGAGAAACTTTGTAGTTGTTGTGATATTTTTGAATGGAGGAATAAATAGCTGCAGTAGAAAAGCGCAGGCTCAACGTGAAGATAGACTAGCGGGCTAGACGGAGACAGAGATTGAGAGGTAAGAGTAAGAGAGAGCAAGAGAGATAGCGAGAGAGAGAGAGAGAGAGAAGACATTAAACTAATCCTTTACCTCCAGTACAGGTGACACTCGCATCGAACCAGCAGATAGAATCGGAGGCCGGCGGGGATCCCCCAGGGAAATTAACGGACCTCCCGGCGAAGCCGACCACCCCGGAGGCAGGATCCACCACGTAGGTGGGGTACAGCTGGCTGCCCACGCCGTCCGTGTCCAGGATGACGTAGTTGGTGTTGCCCTTCCCCTTGGCGTCCACCCTGATCTTCTGGTTGAAGCCGTTGAAGGTGGAGTTCCTGGTGAAGTAGGCCAGGTTGGACGCTGACAACCACATGCCGGCTCGCCTGGCGTTGTTGATGGACTTGGCCAACAGGTAGATGCTGTTGTAGATGGTGGCGAACAGAGGGTTCACC
Organism: Trachyrincus scabrus; assembly: GCA_900303215.1. Lineage (NCBI taxonomy): Eukaryota > Metazoa > Chordata > Actinopteri > Gadiformes > Macrouridae > Trachyrincus > Trachyrincus scabrus. The sequence goes on along the minus strand of OMNO01079191.1, from coordinate 6,272 downwards.
TGGAGGGTAGGAGGGAAGCGGTGGGGGGGGGGCATGGGAGGTTTAGAGGTCAGGTGGATGGAGCATGCTATGGTATGTTTTACCATATATTGAATATTTTACACACACACACACACACACACACACACACAGTGAGTGAGTGCTTAAAGGAGATGTTGAACGCTCATCAACCCGGAAGAGTGAATCTGTTTGTAATTGTGAAATGCTGATAAGAGCAACAATATCTCTGTCGAAACAATACGAATTAAAAAAAACTTTTTCATGAACTCAGGGTATAAATAAATACATAAATAAATAAATACACAAACTAACACAAATTAGCAAACAAATGAATTTAACTAAATTAAATGAACGGATGAACGAATGCATGGATGAAACGAATGCACTTGGGGACGCTGGGGTTCAGGAATACAATTACTTTTTAAAACAGGAAACAAATGACTGCTTGATGTCACTCCTATCAAGTATCATAGTATCGAGTATCAAAGCGGATCTCCCTAAACCCACCAGAGGAAACTGGGCCAGACGACGATACTAACAACACTAACAAGACGAGGCTCTGTGTCATTTCCAAAAACCACAACAAGCTGACCTGCTCCGGCTCCAGCGTGGGGGGCAGCTCCTCGCTCAGCTTGGCCATGTTGAGGGCCTGGTAGAAGGACATGACCTCCGACTCCACGGTGATGGTGAGCACGGCGTCGTAGGCCTCGCGCAGCCGGCTGCTGTTCTCCAGGGTCACGTAGGACGTGTTGCCGTAGGGCAGGCTGTAGAGCAGGGCGTCGTAGGGCACAAACACATACTGGCCCTTGGTCAGACCCAGCTCCTGGGCCTTCAGGAGGAAGGTGGCCTGAGGTTCGCCGCCGACCAGGGCCGAGTGCATGCACATGATGATGACTGGAACACAACGACGACAACAACAACAACAACACAACACATAGGACTTACAGCGTGAACCGGCTGAAAACACAATCCTGATTGGTCAACAGCATGCAGAGATAAGCCGTACGTATAACTGTATATAACTGATCAATGAGTTGTCAACCGTTGACTTGTTGACAGATGGGTGTATAACATGTAAGTCACTCACTTGTATGTCGCTTTGGATAAATGTAACATAAAAAGTTCTGGTTTTATAATTTTGTCTTTGTTTTATTTGGCTACTTAATTAGCCTACATTTCTAGATGGGGTATACTCTCTTTCATTCAATTCAAAACGATGGTCACAGAGCAAATGTTGACTTTTTTTTATTATCTAATCAACTGTTGTAGTGCTCCTGTGAATAACACCTTGACCCAATTCACACACTGCAGTCACGCCATACACATATATAGGCAAGTCTAGTCATATTTAAACAATTCCATTAAAAAAATGTTCAGCAAACTCCACCATATTCTTGTTCAACGGGTCCCCGGGGTACCTCTGTGATAATTTCCAAATTGTTTTACTGCAGCACTTTTTAATAATTAGATGGTGTCATATCCAATGTGTTAGAAGTGTAGATGGCGTGACCGCAGTAAGTCACACCAACCAGCAGGTGAAGATAAGCTGTCAGACAAAACGGCCACCAGTGAACACCCGGGATGCTAGTGCTGTTACCCTAGACTACAAAAAGATTGACTACACCGAGTACAAGGTTATTATTTGATCAACATTTGGCTAATATTGGGATTTATTTCAATGTTTTTTCGCCTACCTGTGATGTTGTTATCATTAAAAAAAAAGTTTATTGATTTATTTGAACCCCGGACTCACCCTTGAGGTCTATCGTGTCTTGGATCCTCTGCAGCGTCCTCTCCACCTCCGTCTCGTTTGTCCCCATGGTCGTCACGATGCCGACGGGGAGGCCCTGACGCCGCAGAGCGTTAGCCAGCTTCCTGGCGGCCTCCACCCATATGTCCTCGTTGGACGAAACTATGCCAATGTTGGCCCATCGAAAGTATTTCAAAACCATGAACAGAATGCGAAACGGAGACGGCAGCGTCCTGGCGAACGTCGGATACATGGCTTCTTTGTCCAGCTCGTAGTTGACACATCCGTACGAAAAAATGGCCTTATCCCAGTTCGTGGCCAGCAGCGTCGCCGCGGTGCAGTAGCCCGTGTTCGTGGGGCCTATGAAGGCATCCGCCACCTTCTCGTAGTACACGAAGGTGGTGAGGGCTTTGGACGTCTCGCACGGCTCCTGCAGAACGATGAAGTCCATTTTCAAGCCGAGGTCCAAGGAAAAGTCTTCGTTTATCCTCCCCACGGCCAGTTTGGCGGCCATGCTCGGCAAGGCCCTGGAGTAAATGGGGTCGCAGTTCCAGGGCCCGAGCACCCCCACTTTTAATACTAGACAGCGCACACAACATGGGAACGTTAACACCCCGAGTAGGATCCATATGAGGAAGTTATAAAACGGCAGGGGGTTGTGTCGACTCTTAACGATGGGCATACATAGATGGTTTGACTCCCATAGACCCACTCTAAAACTTAAATACATATGTTGCATTGTCCTTCCGAGGTGTCCTAGTGTGTGAACCTGTGTGTTCACTAAGGCATCATTCACCCTACCAATGACACCTGCAAAAAAACAAAACATGATTGACATTTTATGAAAAGTTCAAATATATAAATATATGAATTAGGCCTAATTAATTGAATATGCCCAGGCCTATACAGCCTATATAATGTAGCCTATGCCTGAGAGGTTATCGCAACTTACCACTTCGACGCCATGTAATCTATTTGTCCTTTTGTACGGACAACCTCCAAATCCAATGGGCCTAAAAAAACACACGAATCACTCCACTTCACCATTCAAAAGACTTCGCCGGTGGTGCACTCAGAAGTGGAGTACACGTCCTCCGTGTTGGCTGAACAGAGACATAACAACAGTCATGTTTGTCGTGTCCATGAGAGTGACAGGCAGAGTTGCGTTTGGAGACGACTTCAGCACCCTGGAGAGCTTCTTACGCCCCGCAGTTTAGCGCCAAAGGCTCCTCCACCTTCCCTCGTCTCGGAGGCAGCGTTTCTCTCCAACTGATTCATCACCAATAAGCCCCTTCATTCTCTGTCTGATGTTTTCTTTAATTTAATTTAAAAATTAATTAATTACAGGCTTTGGTCTAAGTTGAAATGTAAAAGTATACGTTTAAAAAAAAAAGAAAAAAAAAAGGGCCTACAATTAGACATATAGGCCTAAATATAAAATAGATGAAACAAAAACAAATATAGGCCCTGTTTTAGTGTTGATAGAAGAAGCCAGGAGCGGCTCCGGGCCCATTTAAGCCTTAAGTCCTTCTAAAGTGACCCGAGGGCAAACCAATGCGTTACAGCCAGTGCTAATCCATATTCAGTAATGCACAATATAAGAGGATTGGCAACACACGTTAGAAAGTGGCATAGGCTATACCTGCTACTTCTCCTCTCGCACTGAGAAGCAACACAGCTTATTTGTTTTAGTGTAATCATCTCTAGCCTACATCTCGGGAATATAAAGTCACGAACACAAACACAAAGCGTAAATCTCTCAGTGCGTCAAGTAGGCCTAATATGACCAAAAGCCCAGAAAATATTTAAACAATGATCTCAGTAGTTTAATGTTTTTGGTATGGAGACGCCTTAATGCACTAGGACACCTGAACCGAGTCTTAATTGGTCTAATATGCGAACAGTACAGGTCCCGCAGTTGAAGTGAGTTTGAATCCTTGTGGAGCGCCAGTAATTAAAGATAACGAAGGGTTCTCCCTCCCGGAGTCCCCCGAGCTTTTCATCTGCGTGCGTCAGTCTTTTCACTTCGTTTTTTTGACGACTTAACCTCCCCTCTCTCTCTCTCTCTCTCTCTCTCTCTCTCTCTCTCTCTCTCGAAGTAACAGTCGAGGCGAGTGCAGCTGTTTGTACCATGCCTAAGCATTCAATGAGCCCTATCTTTTTCTTTTGGTGCATTGCTGTTATTTGTCAAATTACCACCTGTTTGATTATTATGCAACTCGGAAGCCCAAAGATCCATGCATATATTTGAATGCACTAAATATTGTGCGATTCATGCCTGTATTCAAGCCAAAGTTTGATCAACATTGTGTCCAAAATATCTTCAATGGCCGTGGTCTGTGACATTTCAGTTTAGGACTCATCTTGTGATTGGATACAAGCGATAGAGCTTGTCCTCATACTTTTGCGCACGTCATATATAGACTATATTATAATATCTATATAGGTGGCTATGATATATCTAAAAGGTGGCTATAACGCAACATGGCTTTTCTTAATGGTTATGAAATATTAATGTGAGCTCACAGACATCCAAAACATCCACACCCACCTCAGGCCTCAAACCAACTCTTTGCGTTATAGTTTTAATGCATGTTGTCGCAAAGGTGCACCACCATCCCTGCATCCAATTCTTACTTTACTTATACAAGAGTGTCTCATTTACTTTCACCATGCACGGTCTCAACGAGAGGGTGAAAGCGATCTGTAGTTCCACATGAGGATGTGAGGGCTCTAATCTTCATATGAACAGGTTTCAAAAACAAAATACGCAAATCTATCTATGTATCCATCCATCTAGCATGTATGTGTGTATTTGTGAGTCCGTGCCTGCGCGCGTGTTTGCGTGGGTGCATGCGTGTGAATGCGCGTGTGTATGTGTGTGTGTGTGTGTGTGTGTGTGTGTGTGTGTGTGTGTGTGTGTGTGAGAGAGAGAGGGTGAGAGAGAGAGCGAATGAGAGAGAGAGAGAGAGAAAGACAAAGAGAGAGAGAGCGAGACAGAGCGAGAGAGAGAGAGAGGAGAGAGAGAGTGTACTCACTGTCCTCTGGAGGAGTGGATCAGCAGGGTGATGAGCGTGGAGGTGGCGGGGCATACACAGTTCAGAGCCAGCATGGCATACTTAAACTCCTCTTCACAGACCACATGGTCTGTAGACACAGGAAGCAAGCGACACGGAGAGAGGTGTTCAGTCTGTTTGCCCACTTAGCAGCATCACCCTCGCTATCACACACACACACACACACACACGCGCGAGCACACACACGCACACATACAAACACGCATGCACGCACACGCGAGCGAGCGCACACACGCACACATACAAACACACACACACACACACACGCGCACACACACACGTACGCGTGAGTGCACATGCACACATACAAACACACACACGTACGTGCGCACACACACACACGTACGTGCGCACACACACACGCACACAGTGACATATACCTGTGTGTAAACATATGAAAGCGTTTCATGGAGGTGTATGCATGTTTTTTTTACATACATATATGCTATAATCAAGAGGGCCAGGTCACACATACACACACACCCAAACACACACACACAGAAGCAGCAGCATTCCTAAGTGCATATTCCTGGGAGGCAGTATTGCTAGTGTTTGTCGTGTGTGTGTGTGTGTGTGTGTGTGTGTGTGTACTCCTATTGAACCATTATCTGGTCGGTCCTTCCAAACACACACTGAACAAACACAGATAAGGTTCCCCTCACACACCACCTGTTGCTGCAGAGCCCCAACATGGCACGGCCAGACCCAATGGTCGTTCTGAACAACCAATCACGGAGCGAGGCCCAGAGAGAGCGAGAGAGAGGGCTGGGAGCCGCTATCCCCGCTGCGTTAGCCTTGATTGCATTATCTGAGGCGATGATGCGCGAGACACATTAAAGGCCCGGCGTGTTTAACCACACATCGGCGCCTGACTGCTAAAAGCGCACTGTGCTCTGCATGTCAATATCGGTGTCAAACACGGCAGTCTGCCGAGAGAGCCCTTTGCCAGTTTAAATATTGAGTAATAGTAGGTTGCCGGAGTCAAAGAGGAGGAAGGAGAAAAGTGTGGTTTTATGGAGTGAAAAGGATACGTGGGCCGAACGGCGCATCTGCCGGCTTCGCTTTGATCAGACCGTTGCCCTGGCTGCTCTTCACACTCCGGGAAGAGAGACACTCAATAATACAGGAGTCTTCAACACAAACATCCGGGTTTAAAGGAGCAAAAAAAAAAGATTTGTACAAATATTGAAATTTCAACCACGAAGCAAAAAGACTTCTTATGTGTAAGTAAACACACATGTACGTGCACTGCAACACACACACACACACACACACAGCTACAGAGATGCGTACACACGGTGGCTGCAACAGACCAAATACAGGAATGCTATCAGAAAAATGTCATTTCCAGTGTGCCCTGCCTCGTATCACACTTCACTTGTGATCCAGCATGCTGGCCCCTTGGTGCTGGCTCCTCCATCCTCTCCTACTCTCCTCTCACACCG
>OMNO01079190.1:0-18969 GCA_900303215.1 Trachyrincus scabrus | reverse complement strand
AAAGACGACCCCTTGGTGTGCATATCATTATGACAGATGGAAACAGACGAATGCGACGGAAAAGTCAAATCGAAACGAAATAGCAGAAGGGCTGAAGGCGTCATGTCCATGACTGGGAGAAGAAGTCATGTCCCATGACTGGGAGAAGAAGTAATGCTAGGACCGTCAGCGACATCGACATGAGTGAAAGTCAAGTCATTACTGACGAAGACATTCCCCACCCATGGCCTTATTTGAAGGAGATGTTCGCCTTATTGGAAGGAGATGTTCGAGGTTGTGCGGTGTGTATTGTGCCAACCCAAGAACCACGAACTGTGCTGGGATATTACCACATGTTGCCAGTGCTGTTGTGTGTAGCACACAAACTAACATTCAGGCTTTATGGGGAGTTCTTTAGGCCAATGTATACTGTTGCACTTTGACTGCGGCAATTCTAGTTTAATGAAACATTTTTATATGAAAATGTATATTCTACTCATAATCTCATCAGTATTAAGTAACCCTTCATCTTAAACCTGTAAGGTTTGGTCCCTCTGGACCGTGTTAGTTTTACTGTAGAACTGCTAAACTGGGGGTTAAGTTGAGTATACATTTATGCTTGCAGTCCATTTAATGTCTATTTGCATTGCAATACATTTTATGGTATAACTGACCTTGTTGAGTTTGTAATTCATGCTGCTTTTACTATAATAATTTTGTGTGATTTGGCAGTGGTAATCCTTTGATCTGAAACTATTTCATATCAATGACCTTCAGAAAGCCCCGTGGTGGGGCAGAATGAAATGAAAGAGAAGTGTAAAAACACCTTACTGCTGCTAAATTATGACTCCCCCAAATTGTCACATCAGCCACTGATTGGTAATGATACAGTATGTAACAACCTGTATGATGATAGAGTATATGATCTGCTTATGTTGAAAATGGACAATGGAAAATAAGTTGATATATTGTGCCTTCAAATGTAGCAACCAATAAGTGCTGTCACAATCAAGAACAAGAATGAAGAACATATCTACACTTGAAAGGTGAGTCTCTAATGAATCAAAATACAGATTAGAATTAATTTTTCTTTTTAGAATGCTTACCACTTGTTTTGTAAAGAAGCTATTTTTGTTTCATATAAGCAAATCGTATGATTGATGATTTGGACAACATCTCTGCAGCCACAGATGGCGCACTGCTCTCTCCCTTGTCTCCTTGTGTTCTCCTCCTTGGTGCGTGAGGGGGCTGGGTTAGGGTGGCAGCAGTCAAACTTTCAAACTCAAAATAAGTTATTGGTTGCAATTGAAGGGGGGAGTTTGACATCCAATCACAGTAAAGATAAAAAATAAATAAATGAAGACAATACACAGGCAGGTAATGATGTCACTGCAGTTGTGGTCTCGACTGGTCTTGAAATATAATTCTGAGTCCTGCTTGTCCGAGACAGAGTCAAGACCAAGTAAAAATGCAGTCGATTCCGAGACAAGACCGAGCCCTGCAAAATGTGACCGGTCTCGAGATCAAGACAGATCTTGAGGACTACAACACTAGGGTCAAGTACACCATCTCTAGATTTGTTGAGATAAGGTACCACAAATTACAGTAATGGATCAGACACCAATTTATGCAAAAAATATTTATTGAGTAATGCACAGCACAATTAAATACAATAGTACTATTCCCACTATGTTGAACTTGCCAAAGTCATATTTACCAATGAATAAAAGAGCAAACTGAACAAATTAAACTTCCATCCATTGCCAGTGATGGACAAAACTCCTGGGTAGATAGAACGGCAACCTCGCCCTCTTGTTCGGGGAACAAAGGTGGCTGGTATCCAGGGAGCACTGGAACTGCGACAAACCAGAGGCAAAACTCGGAAGGGTGTTGTGTGCGTACTCCACCCAGACCAACTGCTCCAGGTGGTGGGATGGTTGGGGACGTAGGGCAGTCTCCAGGTCCTGGTTAGCACGCTCAGACAGGCTGGCTGAAGCTCCCAGCAACTTGCAGAATGCCCTCCAGAACTGCGCAGAGAATTGGGGGCCACAATCCGACACAATATCTGAAGGGAGTCCATGGATACAAAACACATTGTCTATCATGAGCTGTGCTGTCTCCTTGGCCGATGGGAGAGAAGTGGGCCGAAAAGCGACAACCAGTGCCAAAATGGCATGGTAATTGTCCGAAGGAGAGAGACCAGTGACAAAGTCAAGGGAGATATGGGACCATGGGCAATGTGGGACTGGCAATGGTTGCAGAAGACCGGATGGAGCTTGGCGGAGGGACTTATTTTGGGCACAGACAGGACAGGCAGAGATGAAGGACTGGGTGTCGACCATCATGGGAGGCCACCAGAAACACAGACGTAGGAAGGACAGGGTGCGGTTTACTCCAGGGTGACAGGACAGCTTTGATGAATGACCCCACTGGAGGACTTGGGAGCGCACCGAGTCTAGTACGAGGTGGTTGGTAAGTCCTCCCCCGGGATCAGGCTGTTGCTGTTTGGGCCTCATAATGTTCCTCTCGATCCCCCGGGAGGCAGGCAGAATGGGCTCATCCTGCCAGGGTTTGTCGGCGTCACCAACCAACCCCCCGACGGGAGAGAGTATCAGGCTTACCATACTTGGAGCCAGGGCGATATGACAATGTAAAATTACATCTATTAAAGAAATGGGCCCACCAGTTGAGCCTCCTGGCTGTCTGGATATACTCCTAGTACTTGTGTCTGTCCACACCAGGAACGGTTGTGATGCTCTCTCCAACCAGTGTGCAAGAGCTCCCTGTTGCCGACATCATAATTCCTTTCTGCTGCAGAAAGCCGGTGGGAGAAGAATGCACACGAGTGGAGCTTCTGATTCATGGAGGACCGCTGGGACAGGACATCACCCACCCCCACATTGGAGGCCTCCACCTCCACAACGAATTGACGGCAGGAGTCCGGTTGCTTCTCTTTGAGATAAGACATCTTCTCAGTGTCCTTGACTGTGCAACATGTTCTTATTTCTGTACTTCTCCTTTGTCGAGTTGCTGGGCATATTCTGACAGGCTGGGCAGATTACAAGGCTTATGCATGACAGTTTAACTCTTAATTTTATAAAACATTAGGGAGGTATTGGATTATTTCCAACACCAGAAAGAGAGTACAGACAATCACGGGGAGGGGAGGTACCAGAGAGGAGGTCAACGGCAAAATCATACGGATAGTGAGAGTGGTGACACGGGACTTCAGATATTCAGGGGGAACTGCGGACAGGTTGGGAATATTCTAATCACAATGGAAATTAGTTAATTCAGGGATCGGTGCAGACTTAAGACAATTGGCGTGGCTGGACTCCAATCCAAAATGCTACCAGTAGGCCAGTCTATGTTGGGATTGTCTATAAAGGTGGAAAGGGAACGAGAACGAGAGCGCAGAGAAACAGGAAGCAGAGGAAGTGGGACAGACGGGGGACTTATAGTTTGACTCACCAGTATCCTCCCTCCTACTGGTGAGTCCGCACTTTTGCAGGATCACCGCAGTACAGGCATCAGCTGTCTCTAATCCTCCTTTGTCGCTCAGCCAGAGACAACCTGGTCCTACCCTTGGCTCTGTAGAATCTAAGACTGTGATGGAAGCTGTTGAATCGGGCGTCAGTTTTCCCAGCGGTTTCTGCAGCTAGTGTGCAGAACTCTATGCCGCAGTCAGCCACGCTGCGGGGCCCTTGCTGCACCTCCTGGCGGCCTACTGAACAGAAATGCCATGGTCGAACGCCTTCTTTCATTTCGCTGTGAATAGCATCTGAGCGCGTAGCGAGCCACACGTCACCAGATAGCTAAACACTCTTGACTGATTTGACTGAATTAGCACTAGGTAGCTTCAATGATGGAGCGCAAAGTAAGTTCAATGTGCTCTAAGTTCAATGTGCACAACGTCCGTTTATTGTAGATACAGCACTTCCATGTGGTCAAGTTGTTGTAGTGTGAAACCGTCAAAGTAAATAATGTAAACAAATATTATTGAATACAATGAAATATGAGCAGAAATAATTTCTAAAAACATGGATGAACTAATCTTGCAAAGAATCCGGCTGAGCACTGCCATGTCACCTCACTGCGACTACCTGTTGCAGGGGAAAAGATTAACTGTTGTTGGTGCGTATGTGCCAAACAGCAGTTTGAAGTAGCCAGCCTTCTCCTGGGGTTCCGGAGAAGGCGCCATCTGAAGACTATTGATATTCTGCATCAAAACAACTGAACTATTGCCTACAATGTAGCCCAAGTATTTACCAGAGCCAGCTGTCAGGACCACTATTAATGTTGCATAACTGATGCACGATTTGAAGGTGGCACTGTGTAACGCTAATAATATAAATATAACGTGATAATCAATTGAGTGATTTTAAACAGAAATGAAACTCACCATCTAAACGTCACTGAGCATCTGTCTGTGGCGCCCCGGGGTCGCAGCTGCAACTCCGTTACGGTAGGGGAGGTCATCATGTGATGAACTGATGGCAGCCAGGTCATTTTATTTATAGCTAATTAGTAATTGATAAGGGCCACTGACAGGCCTTCGCAAAAAAAACATAAAAACAAAAATACACCTTGACAAAAGGGCACTTTGGACGTCAAGGGGCAAAGGGGCAGGGTTTCTCATTTTCTGAGAAAGGCTGCGTTAAGGCATTACTTATAATGATTTATTCTGGCTATTTCTCAGATATATCGCTTACCTGTGTAGTTTTGTGTGTATATGTTCGTATCCATGTTAATGTAGATTCTCTTAACGCAACAGCCTTAATAGTATAAAGAGAGCTGTCCATGAGGTGACATAACTTCCTTTCACCTTCAGTTTGCATTCTGATTGATGTGATGACACACATATAGGCAGACGTATAGGTGACAAGGTGGCGAGGATGCAGCTCTGACACATCTCAGGTGGTCCCCCCCAATGCCTCCACCATCTAGGTCAAACTGTCATAGGCCCGTCACCCTGTCGCAGTGGGAACATGTATTGAAGGCGACAGGGGTTTTATTTTTGGAGTGGTTACGGACACTGTTGCCCTCTCCTATAGGCAGGCTGGGGCTCAGTTGTGGATGAGGCAGTCCTTGTCACACTCCACGCTGGGATTAGCAGGCTGCGAGCAGACTCCCCAAGCCACCAAAAGGTAAACCCAATCGAACTCGGCATCTGCTGACTGACAAGCTCACTGTGTGTTCCTGTCTGCTGCTGATGACCTGCAAGCAGTGCATAACATTTGTCATAGCAAGTGCACGATCTGAACTACTTAAAGCATGATGCATAGTGATAATTATATCCATACGGACAATAGTTTGCAAAGAAATGTAGTGGTGTCCAAAAAAACGTATATGCCAACATACGCACCTGCACCATTTTGACCTTTGGACACATGAAGAGTCAAATATATATTTGGATACATGAATAGGTTTGCATATTGATGAGGCAGGTTTATTTTTAACTTGATCTATTCTTTGTTTTCCAGTGTATTCTTGGAGAGAGAAAAAAACATTTTTCATAATTTACTTACCGGTAAGTTTACCTCGAACTTATGATTTGTTAATCAATTAACAAATGTGCAATATCTAATTTATGTTAATGGAAGACTTCAGTTTCCAAAGCCAGACTTGTTGAGGTCATGTCAGTTTTATTGCTCAGCTAAACTTACACTTTCCTCTTTTGAGTTGACCCAATGGAAGTGTCCCAGATATCCCACCCAGGGCCTTTAAAGGGGGAGGGGGTCGTGTGCCTTGCAATAACCTGGTGACTGTGAGCATGACTTTCACAACAACGATGTATTGACACCAGTATTTAAAGACAGACTACAGCTTACATAAGCAATTCATAAGTTATTTTTGCTGCGCTATAGGAGTTTTCTGTATTTCCGGGCAATTCTGAAAACCTATTGAAACAGTCAACAGTCTACAATGCACTACCATACATGTAATAAGTAACTTTGATTGCATATAAAGGTTGTTCCCATTTAAGAGAATAACACAAGGCATATTGAGGTATACAGTGAACTTGTGTGGACGCTGGGACTTGTAGTTCCTTTTATTTCACACACACACACACACACACACACACAGAGGCTGATTGGCTGCCCAGAGGACAGCCCTTAAGTTCATGGAGCAGGTGGTGGGTGTCAACATCTACTCTCATTTCTCTCTGTCTAAAATTAGACTGTGGCCCTTGTCGACACAGAGATAGATTTACTGTGGAAAACAAAACAAATCGTTGTTGCAACCAATAATCGGCTTCCCAGTGTGCAAATAAAATACACTGATACTGATTTAAATGTTATATTGTTATGCTTATTTACACATAGAACATTGCATTGTCCTTCACTGTTCTTTGTAACTCTCATCTCTGCAGTTATTCCCTGGCCTATATTGCCTATATTAAATGAGTCCTCTATTGCTGAGGTACATCTTTCTTTCGTGCATTTAGTGTCTGGAAGATAAGAGCCTCGTTGATCCAAGATATCTTGTATAAGTATTTGGAGACATACAAATCTATGCTGATTCCATTGCTGTGCTTAAATGTAATTGTAATAAATGCAATTAAATGATAAATAAGGCAACATAAATGACATAAATGAGAATACAATTGGCATCTGAAACACAGTTGGACTTAGAATCAAGTTTATTTTAAACAGTGTCCATATTTAAGCCAGACATTTTCCTTTTTGGAAGACTATTTTCAGAGCTAATTTATCATGTATCCTAGTCAGAAGCAACAAGTTACATGCCTTTCTATTTTGGTGTTTCATACAGCTATACAACACCTATCCTGTTGAGAGCACAGTTTTGAACCTACTAATGAGACACAAGCAATATCATAGCTTCCCTACACTGGGTGCGTTTACAGATAATTGAGACTCTAAGCAGCTAGTGTGCATTAAAAAATATAGCATGTGTTATAATAATCAATTTTAAGACACATTAATCACAGCATAGCAAGTTAAAATCCTTCCTTTCACTTAGAGGAAATGTATGTAATCAATAAAGGAAAGTAATACAAAATTGTGAAAATATAAAAATGATGGTTGTCCAGGTAAAACAGAGACGCACTGAATATATTTTGCATTCACATTGATGTGAACTAAATAAAAAAATCAACAACACACTATGCTTTCCAGTTTTTGATAATTCTTCGATTCAAATGGTCTTTCACAAATCTTCATGGTAATCTCCAGCTGAAGAAAGAAAATTTATCAAAATAAATTAAAAGTGTCTGAATTTAGTAGTAAGTATCCAAATATAGTTTAAATAATATAAATACACACTTTACACTTTATTCATGCATTTAATAAATAATCCAAAATACGATAAATAATAATAAACATAATAAATAATACATTTCTGAAATTGTCAAAAATCAAGATATACAAGATAGATAGATACATAAAGTTTATAAAAAAAAGAACATTAATTACAGCTTAAGAGGTGCAATCTATTTTTTTGTCTGTGTTTGTTTTTCAGCTTTGCCTGTTGAGGCATTATTTCCAGTGTTATTAATAGTTTAATAGTAAGTAGATGTATTAGATGTATGTATCACTGACTTGTTTACTGTAATCTATTGTCTTCTATAGGCTTGAGATGCTGATGGAAGTGAGCTACAACAATGGGCTGGAGCCTGACCTCTCCCAACAATATCCTCCTCCCTTACTACCCAAGCCGGGCAAAGACAACGCAAGGCTCCAGAAACTGAAGAAGAAAAGATCCAAGAAAAAAGGGGGCCCCTCTCAGACCCCTATCCCCTTCCGCTCCTGTTTGTCTCCTGTCAATGAAGCAAGCACGGACCTCGAACACAGTGACCAGCCCTCCCCATGCAGGTCCCCAGATTCAGCCTACCTCGGGGATTCCTCAGTGTCCAATTTCTCAATGGCTCCTTTCTATAATCACTCTACATCTCCCTTCCCTCACCCTCGGAGCAGCCCCTTTGGCCCAACATGCAGTTCTCCGCTACAGCACTACACACCTCCTGTCAGGACATATGAGGAGCAGGTGGCTCCACTGTATGAGTGCTCCTCTTGTTTATTCGATGATGACACTCCTTTAACAATGCCATCACTGTCCTCATCACCACCACTGGAGGGGGTTGCGGCACCTCCTTCTTTCGCTCCTCTCATCTCAACCAAGTCCCAAGGTTCCTTGGGTTCAGTTTCTGCAGGACCTTCGGTACCAACCCCAATGCCCCATACTAGCCCAAAAATATCCACCCACACCCTGACCCTATCGTCGGCTGGCCCCACGACTGGCCCAGAGCAGACTGCTTCTCGAGTTCCGGATTTACCACTTGTTCCCGCACTGCTATCGGTTTCAGTCCCTCAGACACAGCCTTTTAGTGGCAGCCAACAGGAAGCAAACACACAATCAAAGGCCAAAGCTCCAATGCAGCCATCATCTTTGACCGCCAAGGCTGCTTGTAATCCCGTTTGTACTGACAGCCAAATGCCACCTGAGGTGACCAGCTCAAATATATCACTTATTGAAACGGTCAAAGAGAAAAGATTGAATGCCCCACAGACAAAGATTTACACGTCAAAGGCAACATTTTATGAGATCTCTAAGCCCCCGTCAATGCAGGATCTCACAGTATTCACTGCATCATCCCAAGGTGCATCATTATCTACTGTAGTCAGAGAGAAAACAACAGTGACTGCCGTAAAGAATTTACAAAAAGTACCCGTTGCCTTGACCCCATTAGGAAGACCCAAAACACCTTCTTGTACACCCAGTAGGGGATCCACTCCTGTTATTGAAATATCAAAACCCAATCCACTCTTATTTGCTGCTAGTCCGGCATTTACCTCTATCCGTGATTTGCAACCTTCGGCTGTCAATCTGGAGGTCCGTCAAAACACCAATTCAACGAAAAGTAAGGCTCTAGGTAAGATCCCCATGGCACAAAAAGAAGTAACACAGGGTGGATTAATTAGCAATACTTCAAACAAGCAGTCTTCGGAGCCTACTAGAGATTACAATGGGAGTGATATGCCAAACAGGTATAAGATAAATTTTGCAGGGGTTATCGCTAATGCACAACCCAAAGAAAGTGTTATGCCATGTGTGACAACAGATAGCATGACTGTGGTTAGCCATCCTCTCACAACATTGAAATCAGATCAAAATTCACAGGATGGTGCTCTACTTTTGCCAAATATTCCAGAATGTATCTCAGGTGTACCAAACACTGCTTCAAATCCTAACCCCATAACTGTAAATACAACACAAGTTCCCCAAAGTTCCAAATTACAATCACCCAGCTCTAACCCACATGGCCTGCCAGTTGTTGTAGCACGTAAATCTTTGTCATCATTATTGGGATCTCAACTGACTTTAGCATCTTCAAAGCCCAAATCCAGATCCACATATTATGGCCTTACTCCAGCTGAATATGTTGCCTATGGTGGTATTAGGACTAACAATGCATATCATAGACCGGTAAGCACCAACGGGCTATGCTCAAATGAAGCACAGTCTAAGGAAGAATTACATGGATTATCTGTCACTAACTCTGAACGAACTGCAACAAATTTGCTTGATGGACATCAACCTATTTTGTCATCTGCTACTGCACTTGTTTTGCATCAAACATCAGCTTCAAGGGAATCAAACCTGAGCAAAGAACAGACACCGAATAAAGACATGAAACAAGACAGCCAATATGAAGCTCAAATAAATGGAATACAAATTATAAAAACATCTACTGAAGACAAAACAAAACCTAAGCTACCGTTTGGCTTGACACAGAAAACAATGCAACAATCCACAAGTGAAGTAACAGCACCAAAAGCCTCTTACTCCGAGGCTTCAATACCCATACCTAAAGCAGGTGAGCTGCACACACAATCCTTGGCATCCCTTAGTACAACCCCTTCATGTCTGAATAACATTAATAGTTTGTCAATTTCTTCCTCTCTCTCAACTAAAGAAAATAAGGAATGTATGAATACTAAAATTCAGAATGGTGAATCCCCTAATCTAAATCCAAGTGTTGATAATACTGTTAAAACACCCAATGTAGCGAGCACACCAGATCATGTAGATAGATCTGGGCCACTACAACATCCAATTATTCCCCTACATGATTCAGTTAAATCCATCATCATGCCTGCTAAGGAACCATGCCATCCTATAAAATCGATGAATCCTATAAAATATACCCAGTATGATCCAAAATTTGCAACCAGCAAAGCAACAGTCCACGCCTTAGTATCAAATAAAGGCAGAGAAGTTATGCAGGACATCAGTGGCAATAAAGTACCAAATGTTGTACCCCATAACACAATCAAACAAAATTATTTACCATGCATGACTACCAATGGAGCATATTTCCCTGACAAAGTTGGCAATAAGACTCCAAACTCAAATACTCCAAGTCGTTCCCTGTTAGTTGCCCCCATGAATACTGAATTATTTGCCAACCAAAACATAGAAACCACCCAAACAATCAAGGCAAAACTAGTTACTCCAAATCATATAAATGCCTCAATAGAAAACAACATACAAAAGCAAAACACCTCTGGAGCAGCAATTACATCACCTCAGTTGCAATGTTTTACAATTGATTCAGTGACTGTTTCAAAAACCTCACTCCCCAACCCGCACATCACTGAAAGCAAATCAGAAAGAATTTCAGATTCTAAAATGCCTTTAGCAATACACTTAAATGAACCTAATATGTATATCCAAGAGGGTAAAAGCCACAGCAAAACAAATAATAAAGTATTACCAAGCATAACATCAAATTTTCAGGACAAAGTTGTTCGAGAAACCAATTTCTCCAAAGAGGTCACTGTGGAAATATCAACTGCCAACAGTTACAAAAAGGATTCCATGGTTACTGATGTTTCTATGGCTAAAAATATACTTAATAATGTTCCTCGTAAAGACCAATTACTGCCAATACAAGTAAAAATAGAGGACCAGCTTCCCAGTAACATTACCATGGAAACCAAGATAATGAGTAGGTCAACTGCTGAAACTAAACTGCAGCAAAGCTTCAACATGGGAACCTTGGCAAGGAAAAGACCAGCAGAAATGACCCAAAAAGATACTATACCAGAAGCTAACAAACAATGTATTATTGAACCTAAACTAACATGTGAGGAAAATGTGCAATTGAAAATGTCTAATAGTGCAGTTAAACCATCTCAAACTTCTTCCTCTATGCAAACTATCAGTGAGTCTACTATAGCTAACTCATCTGCAGAGCCAGCAAGTGTAAAGACTGCAATCCCTTCTACAGAAAAAAATAAGTCAAATGTGTTGAATGTTAGCAGTAATATTCCTGTGATTGAAAATGAATTCCCTAAACAACCTTGTATGGAAAAAGTATTAGATGCAGCAGGCAAGTCTACCTTTGAAACATCTTATTTGCGGGGGAAGCCCTTTGTACCATCTAGCCCCATCTTGAGACGAGTCACACCAAAAAGCCCTATGTTAACAAAGGCATCAAATAGTCAAGAGGCATTGAAGCTGGGTGTCGATACAGGACACCCTGGGGGCTATTATAATAATCCAATAATAACTGTACCCAGTAAACCTCTTGTTTACCCTATGACACATGTGTTAGAGGGTAAACAAACACCCACCATTCTTCTGCAAAACAGAACTTTTACACCTGAGCCCAGATTGACCAATCAAACAACTGTGAATGAACAGGCACTCTTTTCACTTCCTGCTAGCAATGGTCGACCTTTAATGAGCCCTCCTACGGTAAAGTTTATAAATAACCAAAGGAATTCCCCTTCCCCAGGGTTCATCAGAACCAGCGCACCAAGAATAAACACACCAAGCCCAGCCATTATAGGATCCAACCAAACCACTCATGTGTCCATTGATAATTTTAAACCAGCACCGACTGTAATAAGGGACTCAGATATTAAAGGTGAACCCTTTTTGAAGGAAAATAGTGAAACAAAAGAGTATTTTGAGGTAAACACACAGATTGTGGGTTCACAGGCTCGTTCACCACACCATTATCACCACGGCAACATTGCCCCAAACCCTCACCATTATGCCAATGCCAGCAGAAATGTTAACACTCATCTAAGCCCTTCTAAAGACACCAAAGAGATAACCAAAACTATGACCTCACCTTTTCCAGAACCTATACCTAGTACCTCCCCTCAAATCAATGTTCCCACAATTGCTCACACCTCTGATAGCCTCCATACCTTAAACCACACTACACAAAGTACATCCTGTTTAGATTTAAGGACAAATGAAAACAAGACAAACTCATCCCTCCCAACTGATGCATTTACTGGTAACATGCAGGCTTCCTTAAAGTCAACAACACACAGCAATTATTATCCAAACGTAGAAAAAGAAACTGCAATACCAACAGCCACTTCAGTACTGGTTAATAAGAGTC
Organism: Trachyrincus scabrus; assembly: GCA_900303215.1. Lineage (NCBI taxonomy): Eukaryota > Metazoa > Chordata > Actinopteri > Gadiformes > Macrouridae > Trachyrincus > Trachyrincus scabrus. The sequence goes on along the minus strand of OMNO01079190.1, from coordinate 6,605 downwards.
CTCCAGTTGAAGTACTTCCCCAGACAAAACAGATATCAACTATCTTGGCTTCAAGCTCCACAATGGAGGGAAAACCCTTGTCCCTACCTGTAGAAAATGTTGCCATCTCACCAACCTTACCTTTTTTGCCTAATAATTCTAAAGTACAGGAAGAGTTTCCAACTGGGAAAACTAAATTAAAATGCTTTTCTGACAAGTCATCCAGAACCTTGGCAGAAACTGATGCTGCAGAAAAGATAAATATATCATCCAACAAAACTGACCAAACTCCCATACATATAGGTCAAGTACAGCCACCCACTAACTCAAGGACAGAAAAATTATCCAAAGCAATCCCAGCAGCAGATACTGTCATAAAACCACCCATAGTTAAAGGTGCTGTGATTGATTCTGCCACTCCTGCCTCTCTGCCTCAGGACTCAGTCTCAGTCAAAGCTCCAGCACCAAACAGAGGAATGTCAGTGCCATCTCAGCCAAAAGCTGGACTCAAAGACAAGAAAGCATTAGAGAGCAGAGCTGTGACGACACCAACGGAAGCCCTCCCAGACACGCCCTTTACGAAGTCACCGACATCAACTGTATCTTCAACTGCTGACACACCGCCAGCCGTATCAGAAATTGCTCCCCCTGCTGACAAATCCAAGGTGGCACAAAAAGCTAAAGGCCTCAAGGCAAAGCTGAGTGGATGGTCACGCCTCAAAAAACACATGGTCATTGAACCCGAGGAGCCCCAGTTTCCAGAGCTCCTGGTGAAATCTCAGGCAGAGGTCAATGCTAGTGAAAAGGTCAGCAAAGAGGTTTCAGCAGACCAGTCCTCTGGTCTGGAGGTGGTCAAGAACACAGAGGGCCCCAAGGCGCTGAAGATGTGGGACGCTCTTCTCTTTCATATGTTCTCTACCAAAGAGAAAATCATGGAGCAGATCAACCCCAAGAAGGACATCTCGGGCACAAAGAAAAAGGTCAAAGAGAACCAGACTGAAGTTCCATCTTTCGTGAATCGGCTTCCTATTCTTCTGTACAGTCCCCGCTTTGACGCCAGAAAGCTCAAAGAGGCTGCAGAGAAGCCGCTCACTAAAATAGCCACAGCATTCGAAAGGGGGCTACTAAACCGCAAAAACCAGGATGATGAACGCAAAGACTTTAATAGGAAAGCAAGAGGATTTGATGGTTCAAAGAAGGAAGATGTATAACTTAAAAAGACATTTGTTAATAGAAATGCATATATATTTTAGGCACTGACATGATGTAAGGAGAATTAATAATAATATTAGAGTAAAAGAAAGCCATTGGTACAAATTAAGCATCATATATCATGTGTTGATATCTGTTATGCAATATTGCAGGCAAAGGGTAATGTCAGTGTTGTCTTATATTCAAGTCGAAGATAAATTAAGGAATTCCCAAGGTAGCATAAGGTGTATTTATTTAGAAATTTCAAAATATTCTATAGAAAAACTATTCTATCTGTATATTAAAAAGTAATAACGTGAATACTCAACTATCACTAACGCAAAAACAAATATTTGTATGAAATATAAAGGCAAATGAAGCAAATGATCTTGAATTCATTGTATCAACTTTAATGGAATGAAAGCCAAGTTATATGTCTGTTAAGTGAAGTGCATGTAGATATATATTGACATATATTGACATATGATAAAGTTGTTGTCTTGTTTTGAGAGAAGCAATTTCCTTTAGTTTATTTATTTTTTCTATATATAGGCATTGTAGTGCTCGCCAATGGTAGAAATGGTTTTCTATTGTATTGTCACAAACAGGGCTTTTACATTCCTGGTACAACAGGGCAAATTGATGCTGGATGCTAGATGACATTTTTATTGGCTAGAATTTATGGGGACACAACTTGTAGAAAGAAAACACAGGTTAATATGGTCAGAAATGAGTAGAATGACATGGCGTCGTAGAGAGTTGAGGTATGTATTAGAAATGAAGGTATAGTTTGAGATGAGTCTGGATCTGGAAAGTCAGAGGCTGGTGAATCCAACCTACCATTCACCAGCTGTTAATATAACAGGGCCTCTAAACAATCAGCAATTACCTGGCTGTATACAGTAAAATGGTAAAAGAGACTGCAAAGAGACTTCAAATCATGTGGAAAGCATGTGGAAGTATGAGAGAAAATAAGTCAGAAAATTATAAATGCGTTGAATGGCTTTCAAAGGAGGAACTTTTGGTACAATAGTGGATTTTATTTTAAGATGGTTTTAGATTCCGTGCCCTCAAATACCTGCCGTGATGTAGAATTCCCATCATAAATTAAGAGTAGGCCTAAATTAATCCTCTACTAATCAGTAGAGCTACTGCATTGGTGCTGAAGATAAACCCTTTCTATTTTTTGGTTACAGTGTGTTTGTTGAAATAGCATAAAATCAAATGTAAAAACGTGTTTGTTTGTTCTTCATTGTTATTATGAACACTAGAATATATTGATAGTAGAATCTACTTAGTAGTAGAAGATAGTAGAATCTACTTAGTCAAAAGAAGACAAAATATATACAATGAGCAATATTAGCATATTTAAATAAGACATTGTTATGAGTTTTGAAAAGGTTTACGGAGCCTTTTACCTGACTGATAGTCACTGTAGTTGTTATCATCTACAGCCACCTTCTTGTACTTGCCATGACCTGCCACCACAAACCTGTATCTTTTACCAGAGGAGCTCCCCTGAAACACACCATTTTATAATCAATGATTCATCATCTTTACATTGTATTTTAAGAACATCAGCACTAAACAACTGGATTACATTGGTAAATAAAGTTAGTTATTTTAGCAATAACTAGTTGAGTCAAAGTAATAATACAGCCTAAAACACTTTGACATCATTATAAAACGGCTATTGGTGATGTACAACGCACCCCAGGTCCTATTTTTCCGATATATGTACTTAATCGTCATTTGCAATTTGTCACTGGCTGTCGTGTCAGGCTTCCTGCACCAGTGTGCTATTTTCCTACGTTACCCAGAATGACTTTCGCTACATCCTCTCAACAACAGGAGGCAACATTCTGTAAATTGATTTACAAATGTAATAAAATTCATAATTTATAAATGTATAAATTAATCTAATCTATTATAATGATATGTATAACAGGCTTTATTATTAATTGTGAATGCTAGCTAGACATTTGGCAGTATGCTATGATACAATATGCCACACGGGTGATCAAATTTCGACCGTCCCTTCATGACAACGCTAACGTTAGTCACGGCTGATCTTGCCATGGCTAACTTTAGCGTAGCCAGTGGTGCATTCTAGAACACTCAATGGTAGTTTTTTGGAGCTGGATTTTGATTGTGTACCCCTCGCTTTTGAGGAAAAACTCATTTCGGTATTCACTGTACTGGCTAATGATGTGGTGGATTGTCTTTACCTTGTCGTTTAGTGACTATATAAAAGTGCAGGAGAACAGGAGAACAGAACTCTTTATTATGGAGAGCAATCGTACATGCAAACTGGAGTTACTGTAGTTCATGAAGCAACTGCCTGACTCCTCCGGAGTGCAGGCTTATATCCAGTTCTTGTCTCACCAAGGAAAGATACAGTCCTAAGTTCAGTTCCTGCTTCCACATGACTAGGCACAAAATTAGACAGAGGGCACTGTTCCTGTTTTCACCTGACTAGGCAACAGATTAGACAGAGGGCACTGTTCCTGTTTTCACCTGACTAGGCAACAGATTAGACAGAGGGCACTGTTCCTGTTTTCACCTAACTAGGCAACAGATTAGACAGAGGGCACTGTTCCTGTTTTCACATGACTAGGCAACAGCCGTTATCTTCCACTCATATGCGATGTTCACGTGATGCATAAGAGAAGTAATGATTTAAAATAACATATTCATTGATATAACATATTCATTTGTAATTAGGTATTCACAGAGTGTCTGTGGATACCTATTGTATTTCTACTAATTATTATTATTATTATTTTTGATTGGTAACGCCTATAGCTCAGCGCCGATTGGTAAAAAGTTGTGAAATTTGCAGATGACATATGTATTCCCGGTAAGCAGGTCTCCAAAAAGTTTGCGACCGCTTCGCCCATAGGGGGCGCTATAATCCGCGGTCAAAGTTAAACGATCAGCAATGCCGCCCCGATGGACGAAAAACTTGGTATATAGGCCTTGTTTGACATGCTGAACATTTTTGCCTCTTGGACCCATAATGTCAGGATAGATTTTTCTGTACTGTGAAAATTGGGAATGACAGTAATATCTGATACTTATGGCCGATGCTACAGCGATTTGAAGACATACTCTGCTATTAAACCCCATACTGCAGCAATGTCTCCGTGTGTAGTAGCATCTATGGAAATCGAGTTTAGCAGCGGCAAAGTGAAATACTACACAAAACGGTAAAATAGGACCTGGGGTGGGTTGTACATCACCAATTTTTTTCAATTGTTTTATAACAATGTCAAAGTGTATTAGGCTGTATCATTCCATTAACTACTTTGCAGGCCTATTATAATGTGTGTCAAGGAAGCTATAGTACATACACATATATCTGTATACAGTAATAATCTGTGTGTAATAAGTGTGTGTTTTTAGTGTTTGAGAGCATACCTTTCCTCCTCTCCCAGGAGATAGTGAATCACCAAGGTTCTCCCACAAGTTCTTCTTGCTTAAAACATCACCCGGTTTTATCTCCTGCAAGAGTGGAAATTATGTCATGGTTGTAGCATCCTGGGAAGTGAGGTCATTGTTTTTACATATGTGCTCTCTGTAACTCCGCCACAACAGGGCAGATATCAAGGGATCAGGCTAAAGCCGGACGTGAGACATCATTAGATAAGAGGGGTTTGGTGTTTTGTTTTGTCATGTACAGACACAGGGACTAGACAATATAAAGTAAGTATAATTGAAATGGAGGGGAAAATAATAACGTAAGCAGTTACCTGAGCTAAAGTAAAGGTAAGGAAGACATATGGAAAGTTGAAGGGAAGAAAAATTAGAAAGCAATCAATGTTAAAGGGTTAGTTCAGGATTTTGGCTTTTTCACCTTGTGATCCTTCCCAGGGTTAGACAAGAGCAGTGAGACCACTTCAATTATGTTGTTATTGTCGGGGCTACCTGCATGGTTGCGCACAGCCCAGCAGAAGAAGAAACGGTTATTTGGACCGAAATAGTGCTGTATTAACTGCTTGTACAATAAGCTGGATTCTCGTTTTTGGAATACGCCTTTTTAACGTAGATTATTCCAGATATTGGCCTGCACACGTAAATAGATTAATGTTTGCATTATCTGGAACAGTGATTCTCAACTGGAGGGCATTTTGAGTGGGTCGCAGATCATATGCCAAACCTTAATCTTTACAAATTAATTAATGTTTCAATGTTAATGAATTCAATGGATTACTATTTCATTGAGTTTAGCCTCAATTGTTGCAGCTTTTTGTTCACGCAATGTTTTTAACAGTACATGAAGACATTGTTGCTTAAAGCAATACTAGTAAATACATTTTTTTATTTTTGGGTCGTGACTGAATGACTAATGTCACATGTGGGTCCTGAGGCTAAACCAGTTGAGAACCACTGATCTGGAAGGTGTATTAAGTTGAGTTGTGGAGCTAATGCTAACCGGTACCAGGTAGGCTACGTACGGGGGGACCACTGTACTGATCAAATTGTCTCACTGCTAACCCCGGGAAGGATCACAAAAGGCGAAAAAGCCAAAATCCTTAACTATGCCTTTAAGGCCACATAATTGAAAGCTGAAAAATATAGAAAAATATAGTAGTGTTTTTGTATCATATGAGGACACAAAAACATGGAAATACAAATACACTCAAACACAAACATATAAATAAAGACAACGAAAATGTAAATAGAATCTTACTGCTGGTTTGGTAGGGGAACTGCTTCTGGTGCCATCTGGGCTTCCCTTCACCCATTGGTTGATGAGGTCGGCCACGCCCACTTTAAGTCCTTCTGCATCCTGAGACAGAAATTAACAATTTATTAGTAATGGAGGTTTTTTGTTCTTTACCGTATTGACCCGAATATAAGACGACCCTGATTATAAGACGACCCCTCTTTTTCAAGACTCATTTTTGGAAAAATACCTTTTTGAAGACCAAATCTTGTTTTTATAAATAAAATAATTTTATTTGAAAATAATGATAACACACATCCCACATTGTGTTCAAATTTCAGCTGTATGACAGCTCTGGTAATGGGCATACCTTCATTACGTTTTTCAGTCACGTATTCCAACACCCTCTGTCAACCTCCGGGAAACGGCCCCTTTGCGGACCGCGGTATGCTTTTCTCAGACTGTTTGCATTTTTTTTCGTTGCAGTCTTTGCAGAAAACCCAGCTTACAGCGCAGGTTCACAGCTATAAATTCAATTGTGTAAATAAAGTTGTCATGGAGATGACGGTACGCTGAATGTGATCGGACCAAAGCAGAGTACACGTCCTATTACAGACAGTGGAGCAGTCGGACAAGCGGAGCGCTGCTTGCAGTGGAGAAAGCGGAGATTTACATTTACATACGGAGAATTTTGACGCGTTGCGTCGCGGCGATGTCTCGCAGAAAATACATGAAAAGTATAATTTGCTCAGAGTCCGGTTCGGTC
>OMNO01079188.1:206-18887 GCA_900303215.1 Trachyrincus scabrus | reverse complement strand
AATAGCATGAATAAGAGTGTTATATATATAACTGCATGCCTGTTGCCTTCCCCTTGTCTATCATTCGTCTGTATCTCCCCCACCCCCTGCTTAAGGTTACACCCACTCTACACCCCTCTCCCCACATATCCCTAAGTACATTTCGTCATATAGATACCAAGTTGCGAGTAGTAAGTGGGCCTACTTTCATTTAGATAAATGTAGCCTACTTCCGAGACGTGTTAGGAAGGAGAGCAAAGCTCAGCTCAGAAGGAGCAGAAAGTAGCCTTAACACTGTCTGGTGACACATTGAGGGAAGAAGCAGAGTCCTACATGAGCTCAGCACGCAGACCACAGCAGCCCCTGTTTTATATCCTCAAATTGTATGTAAGGATTATGGTTTATTCTGTTCATACCACAGTTGCCAACAGTGGTGAGGTACTAGTTACTTTCATCTATAACGTTATTGGATTTTTAGCAACTTAAATCAGCTGAAATTGAAATATTCTTCCGTGGCGCCTTGAGCATATTGTTTTAGCAATGTCAAGGAAACATCTGGTCGATAGTTCTATTTGATTGTTGTTGTTGTTGTTAATGTTGGATTGTGTTGGATTAAAAGGCAGAGGTGGAACCCTTGGAACGCTATTGACCAATCTGGATCAAGTATTCAACAACACAACCACATCAAGTTGCACATTAAGTTGTTATAGGCCTACTATGCCGATTTTCTATTGCAAGACATTTGTGTGCATACCTCAAGAAGTGGAAATTGCTTTATTTAAACAAAAAGTTGTAAATGTTTGTCCTAACATTATCCTATTAGATAGAGGCTAATGTTAAAACAGGAATTACAGGAAAATATATTATACAATGCATTTGTTAAGCATACATAAGATATAAATGGATAATAATAATAATAATAATAATAAGAACAATAATAATAAATAATAAAAAATAACTATTTATAGATGCACTTTCCATGGCATAACCTGCCTGGCAAAGGCATATCTATTGTTGTCACCTTCAAACCCTATTCCAACACTTGGCATTGACAAAGCGGCCTCCTAGCTCTATACATGGCCTCCATGTTACTCACATGAACATCCACCCCTTCCCTACTGTCATGACCAGGGCCAAACACTGGTAAAGTCTTTGGTAAAGCCAATAATACTGGAACCAGCAAGCCAGAAAACAACTAGATACCCCATGATAACTAAAACATGTTTTCACCCTGACCCTGAGGTCAGGACTCCAGAGCAACAGACATTGGTGGGAGTTTCCCCTTGTTATTATACAGCGCTGTCACTGCAGTCCATCTACCATACACACAGCACGTGCACAACCATTCTTAAGACAAACCGAACATTAACAGTCTAGCTGTGTCTGTGTTCAGAAAGACCCCCTCCAGATAGGACGTAGTGGGTGCAGTGCATGAAGGCTTTGACTCCAAGTACTGTACTTCAGCACTGCACAAAAGTTGAAAACCTTCAAGGGCCCCATTTTTATTTGAAATTGTGCATTTGTTCTGTCACTATTGGTTAAAATAACATATGGTTGTGTATGAGTTGAAAAATCTGTACTGACTCAGAAGACCCAGTTACTTTTGGCAGCCTAGCAAACATGTGCACACCCATTAGCTCACAGGCTATGTTTGAGTATGGATGATCTATAACCAGTGGTGAGCGTGGCTCATAAAGATTCCTACCTGGATGGGCATAACGAGTCACGTTGTAATGTGTAGTGACTAATCTTAAAATGTATAATTTTCTTGCAGGTGAGGTTACAGACTCAGCCTAAAGCTTCCTCCAGCCAGCTTTTACCCTACAGAGGAACCTATGACTGCTTCCGCAAGACGGTTTCCAAAGAGGTTAACACACAAGCCTATACTTTTTTACACAAATCACAAGCACAGCAAAACACACACACCAGGGGCAAGACCATGAGTAGAAATTTAAGAACCATTTAAGGTTGTTGATCAGGTTACTTGATCACGTGATCGATCACTGTCCATTGCAGTGGCATATCGTCCGATATCTATATTCTGTCATATGTCATGTGTGTGTGTGCATGGTGTGTTATTGTGTGTGCATATGTGTAATGCTTGTATATATGCTTGTGGTCAGGGTATCCTTGGCCTGTACAAGGGTATGGGGGCCCCACTGGCCGGTGTCGCTCCTATGATGGCCATTAGTTTCTTTGGCTTTGGTTTGGGGAAACAGATTCAGCAAGGCAAATCTGGCAAAGCACTCACGTGAGTACCACCACACATCTACACAGAAAATTAAATATCTAGATTTAGTCTATCCACATTGTAAAACTGTATTGTCAAGTGCCAAAAGATAAACTCTCAAACTCCAGTCAAATAGAAGATATTTTGAACAGGGATGTTGCAGTGCAATAGGTGGCGGGTGGGGAGATATGAGTATAATGTAGTTGTCATATTTAGCCGCCTTTAGTTGCTTTTTACTGTTGGCAGTTTAAATGACCAATCTGTCTGTCTGTTACACTGTGAATAGCATGAATAAGAGTGTTATATATATAACTGCATGCCTGTTGCCCTCCCCTCGTCTATCATTCGTCTGTATCTCCCCCACCCCCTGCTTAAGGTTACACCCACTCTACACCCCTCTCCCCACATATCCCTAAGTACATTTCTATCCACTTCTCTTTCTGAATGGCCTATGCTTTATTTAGACGGTTATATTAACATTAGAATATGTCTATAGACAATAGCGATTTGTACTTATGATCTCAGATTGCTCATCACTTTACACTTCTTCTACACTGGAAAAAAGCTAAATGATAACGTTAATTAACAAATAAATAACAAATTTTGTTCTAATGTGATTAGGTCTTCTTACTATATGCAGATAAGTGAGATAAGTTTAAATGGTGCATGTAGAAAGCCAGCACTAGAGAATCTCACTGATCTAAATTAAGCATTTTTGTTGTGGCACCTTCCGGACTAAAAGTAAGATCAATGGTGTTTGTTTACTGAAGCAATGGAAGACATTTTGAGAGACTAGTTCCCATCACATATTTAAAAACATTAAGGTGTTAAGTCAGGTAAGTTATTGTACTTATTTACACACTTACATTACTTACAAGTAACTGACTTTTATTATTTATTCTATTATTTAACTTTCTATTATTTTCTATTCAGGCCGGTGCAGATCTTCCTGTCTGGCTGTCTAGCAGGAGTCTTCACCACAGTAATAGTTGCTCCAGGAGAGAGGATCAAGTGCTTACTGCAGGTGAGGTGTGGGCATGGCATGTTTGTTAGCACTATGTTGTGGGTATTATGTTATCTTTTTTAAATAATTTTCTAAAGAATATTTGTATGCCTTTATAGACAGGACAGTGGGTTAAAGAAGACAGGGAATGACATGTAGAATAGAACTACGGGTGGGAATCGAACCTGGGTCGCTACGGTAAGCGCACTAGCAGGTTGAGCCACCAAGCCGCCCGATTGGTTTTTTAGGCTCATCCTAATGCCTGTGTGTGTTTCTGTATGTGTTTTTTTCCAGGTGCAGGCTAGCGGTGGAGAGATTAAATATGCAGGTCCTATTGACTGTGCTGTTAGGCTCTATAAGGAGCAGGGGATACGCAGTATCTACAAAGGCACCCTACTAACTCTTATCAGAGGTAATAAGACTTCACGTGTGTGTGTGTGTGTGTGTGTGTGTGTATCTTTGTGTTTGTGTGTGTGTGTGTGTGTGTGTAGGCAAATGTTTGACTTTTATTTGAACATAGTGACACAATACATACAATTATTGAATCCAAAGGGCAGATGTTATAGCTCTCCGACCGCTCTGTTTCTCTCAGATGTGCCTTCTAATGGTCTCTATTTCTTGACCTATGAATCCCTTAAGAAATTCCTGACACCAGAGGGTCAAAGGTCAGTCAATGCAATACCAATACTAAACTATGTCAGAAAACAGTCTGCACCATTAAAGAGACCTCTGAACTCTGCTATTTTTTTCTTTGACAGCGTATCGCAACTCAGCACTCCCAAGATCATCCTCGCAGGTGGCATAGCAGGGATCCTGAACTGGACGATCGCACTCCCTCCCGATGTGCTGAAGTCTAACTTCCAGACAGGTGAGCCCTGGGGATACTAAGCGGTGTGTGAGTTGTGCAGGAACAAAGGTAGAGGAGTGTACAGATGGGTGATGTGGAATCATGTATCACAATAATCATAGGGATTTGTACTCAATGTTAATCACAATAGGTTAATATCAAGTTGAGGTATGGTACATGAGGTATGGTACATGAAGAACTGTAATATGCAAATATAATTGAAACATTGCTGCACCATATGATTCCTAGCCCTTGCAATTATTATTAAACATGATTTCCTGCATTATCCAAAGCAATTTAAACTCGTACACCACGGTCGCTACATCTCCGCCGATTCTCTGAGATTATTCAATCCATGTATGTGGTACAAACCTGCAACCTCTGTGTGCATGCGCATATCAAGCGAGGATCTCTCATAAACTGTCCCTACGTGTAAATAGGCTGAGAGACAGCTGTGAGCACGTTGTGCCTTTCATGTAAACAGATGCATTTTTTAACCTAGATTCGTATAAACAGATGCATTTTCTTATCTAGATACAGCAAGTTAAATGGCTGAGTAGCCATCAGCCAACAGGTGTGGTCCAATTAACTTAATGGCCCCCCAAACTCCTGACACGGCCAGGCCAATAATACTGTATTATACAGTTAGGTAGTATTTCTATTGTTTCCTATTTTGTCACTTAATTTGTGACTTCAGCTGGTTATAGTTATTGTGGAGTGTGTGTTGTTGGTGGCTGGTTTAAGCAGCCTCACCTGGTCGGAGTTTGACTGATTAGACTCTGGGACTGGGTGAGGCTGCACACCTGTGGGGCATTGGCCAATCAGGCCCACAGGTTAAACCAGCCACCAGCAAACACACTCAGGAGGAGCTCCAGCATGTACCACCTGCTCTGTTGTTCAGACTACCACAAACTAACAATAAACCGGTTTACTCATCAACTGCCTGTGTCCTGCTCTTGGAGAAGCCCTGGAAAGCCACAGTAGATGGCATGTGGCAGGGGGAAACTGCCACAGTTATATATCGTCTATTATTATAGCCAGGAGCTCTGGTCCTGGAGATATGAATAACATATGTCAGGGATGCAAACAACTCGCTTTTCAGCGAATGACGCTTTTTTTTACCTCAATTTGGGTGACTTGTGTGAATCGTCTAGATCAGGGGTGTCAAACTCAATCACAGAGAGGGCCAAAATTAAAAACTGGGACTACGTCGAGGGCCAAACAGGTCAACATTTATTCAACACGATAGACAGGATATTGGATGAAGTGCAAAAAGAAAACATATTTAGGTAGGCTACATTCTTTTTTTATGTACAGGGTTGCCAGATCAGGTTCACAGTTTCCAGCCAGCCCAATCACAGCTTAGAATCTGCCCAATTCAATAAAAACCAGACCAAATAATAACCTTAATATAACATAACAAATTTCATCTACCCGCCCAACGCTATTTTTTCCCGCACAATGTAATCAAAATCAATCAATCTGGCAACACTGATCAGCGGTGTGCGTCCTATATATCGGCGGGCCAGTTATGACAGACATATATTTTTTCGCGTTTTTAACTCTAGCTGGCCCTGTAGGCAGGGCTTGCCCACTCGCCTCAAGCCAAAATCACACCGCCGAGCACATATGCGAAGATCCGCGTCGCTACTCAGAGACCGTACACACCCCTTTTGCAGGTCGATGACCTAGACGTACACAAAGATGCGTCCTCCCAGAGCTTAGCAACATGTTGCCCTTCTCTGTGGGGGTTCACGGCAAGTAATCGCTGATTGGTTGAGCTGAGAACATTGGAAAATTGAAAATTGTGATTTAATTCTCGAATACATTTTTTCTTCGTTTGGTTAGAATCTCAGTTTCTAGTTCATCTCCATATTATTTATTTTGAGAGGTCCTGTTTGACAGTTTTATTTCATTAAAAAGTTATTTAGGATTGAATATTAATGAGTTTTGACAATAGACTACTGTAAGCGGCTATTCAACTCCTGTCCTCAATGTGCCAAATGTGGATTATTTCTGCCGCTGGAAAATCTCAAGCAATGGCGGCGCCCATAAAGTGAAATTTAAGGCTTCGTAACGGTTGTGTCTAAACCATTTTTGTACCATTTTTTTGTCTATGGTTCATGTGTGGTTGGAAATGCTATACTGTCCCCTTGTGTACACATGAAAAAGGTATCAACAGATACTCTGTGAATACCTAATGCATCTGAAAGTAGGGTGGGGATATTATTGACGATCTAAAACCACTGTTAAACATGGATAAAGGAGTGCAGGTGTTGCACTCAAATGTTTAAAGCCTATCTGTTTCTTTGGTTGTGCATCCCTGTGTGTGTGTGTGTGTGTGTGTGTGTGTGTGTGTGTGACTGTGTGTGTGTATACAGCTGCAGATGGAAAGTACAGAGGTCAGGTTGACGTCCTCAGAACATTGCTTCGAGAGGAAGGACCAAGAGGCCTCTATAAGGGATTTAATGCAGTCTTTCTGCGAGCCTTCCCAGCCAATGCGGTGAGATTGATTTATTGGCAAAATGCAATAGCATTCACTCTTAAAAGACGGACTCATGTCTTTTATTTATTTTCTCTTTCACCCTAAACATCTCTCTCTCTCTCTCTCTTCCTCTCTTTTGCAGGCCTGTTTCCTGGGGTTTGAGTTTGCATTAAAGGGATTGGATTGGCTCGCCCCCAGCTGGTGAAATCAGCTCAGTGCAACACCACTGGTTATGGGTTGCCTTCTGCTAATCAGCAGACCAGACCAAGAGCATAACTTTAGTTTCAGTATTGGGAGTGGGAGATTAAATTGTATCTTATATTGTAGATTGTTGGAGTATTATAACCCTGCTATTTGTATGTCTATAAAATATGGTGCAGTCCATCTTTTCATGGAAAATATATATATGCTAATGTACTCAATTGTATTAAGTAGAGCTATTTGTAGTCCTGTCTAAATACAGATTTCTGGACAAACAAATAAATAAATGTCCGTAGACTGAAAATAAGCACATTTTGTTTTATTGAGCTCAAGAGATAATGTCATACAGAGACATTTGTAATTTTCTGTTAAATAAATAAATATGTGTTTTATTACACATGAACAACAACAATAACTAGATAAAACTAGAAAAAGTATTGAAATTGTGGTGTGTAGCTTGGTACCTGGTATATTGGAAATGTACAGTAGATTTCAATCTACTGTACTGTACTTAACGGCTCTGGTTCCATAAGTGAATTTCACTTCATTGACGTTTTAGAAAATCCTTATATAAAGACTTTTAATCCTGGAAGCCAACCAACTGCGAGATGAATCATGACCATAAAACATTTGATTCGGAGCAAAATAAATTGGAAAATGGAAAAAAAGGCAGGTACAAGAAAGTTCATTTAAGAGTGAATGAACTATAAACCATTCCATAAACCATTGCGAATGATACCTTTCCAACAACTTCCAACCTAACGATAGTTTAGCGCACTTCTTCTTGAATTTAACTAGCTAGGTATTTTTCAACATGTACAGCTCATTTCATCTGCAACTCTAACAACAACTCTAGTCTTTGTTGTTATCAGTATGAATTTAGCTAGACATGTAATTTGCTATACTATATAATTGTATTTTTTTATATACATGTTTATATATATATATATATATAATTATTATTTTCTTCTTTCAGACATGCAGCACAGAGTGTGAAGCTGCCAATTTACAGAGGGACTTGAGGGGAGTCCAATATGTTTGATAATACTGTAAGATTCATGATATATCAATATGTTGGCCTTAATTAACTTTTGACCTTTGGAAAGTTTTGAGGCTATATGGATGTTGCTTTAGATTTATTTGCATCGTTATAGCTATTGTGTCCATTTTGTATCTTTCTATCTTTTTAATGGTATTTTCTGACTGGTGGCACATATGCTTTGTGTTAGTTCAAGGTGCTCATCAGCCAGACCAGTCTCTGTGGTCCTCTGATTGGATGATTGAGGCAGCTCTAATGTGTATATATATGGAAGTGTTGTGATGCTGCCCATATACCTGATGAAGGTCAGACAAACTGAAACTTAATACATTTTTCAGCAGTAAGCGAGACAGTGTGCAGGAGTTCTTTTCATTGTTTTCAGATTGCATTACATTTCAAATAATGCACAAGTGATGGTGTGATGTTATGTGATTGGCTTTCAGCAGAAGAGTTAGTAACAAATTCCATTACTTTTTATACCTTAATGAAATGAAATGAACAATTGTTTTGATTTCCTTTAATGTTTTTGGATCATTAGCTTCCCTGTTACCAGGTACTGACAGGTGGCGTGGCGAGAACTGCACCTTCTGTGAAGAAGGACCAAAAGCAAGCTACGGATCAAATAAAGGAGTTATACCCCCAGGGAGGCCCAAGAGGGGGGGAGGATGAGCACCCCAGTCGAACAGATACAAGGTTAACGACCAACAGCAATGGACAAACAACGAGAGAGGTTTAAATATCCACAATACACAGGTCTAGCACCTGGTGAGACAGAGGGGGAGCTGTGCCCGGAAGCACCCCTCAGAGCCCAGAGCTTCCATGTGGTGCAAACAGTCTCTTCAGTCAGGAAGTCCAAAAAGAGAAGGATCAGGTGGCCTCAAGCCTGCAAAACAACAGAGTGGCAGAAGTTTGACAATGATGTAGGTATGGTGCTGGAAGCAACAGCCAAAGGGGACGTGGAGAGGAGGCTATGGACTATGATGACCATCATAGTGAGCATGGCTGCTGAGAGGTTTGGTGTTGAGGAGGAAAGGGGAGCCAAGCAACCTTACACCAAGAGGAATATCAGGAAATTACTTAAAGCCTTGAAGAAGCAGCACACGGAGGATGGTGAAGGGCACCACTGGCAGGAAGCGGACTGCCTTCATTAACAACCCGTTTGGGTTCACCAGGCAGCTCCCCCAGTGGATGCCTAACCTGTTTGAAGGAGGAAGTCGTCCAACACCTTCACAACACCTTCAGTGACCCCACCAGAGACCAAGACCTAGGGCAATGTGAGGCTGTGATAAGACCACCAGAGCCTGCTGAGGCATTTGACCTGAGGGAGCCACTCCTGATAGAAGTTCAGTATGTGGTGAGGAAAAGCAAGGTCCAAGTCAGCACCAGGACCAAACGGAACATCCTGTACTAGTACTGCCCCAAGCTGCTGCACCGGCTTTGGAGGATCTTTAAGGTCATCTGGAGAAGAGGAAAAACAGCACAGCAGTCGTGGTTTGTGGAAGGAGTGTGGATTCCTAAAGAGGGAAAACATCTGCCAGTTTAGAATCATCTCCCTCAAGAATGGATACATAGACACTTCAGTGTAGAAAGGTGGCATCCCTGGGGTACCAGGCTGTTTAGAGTACACAGGTGTAGTCACACAGAACAAGGGTGATCTGGGGGTGCTGTGGTTAGACCTGGCCAATGTCTATGGCTCAATGCCCCACAAGCTGAAGAGATATCATGTTCCAGCCTCAGTAAGAGACCTCATCCTGGATTATTACAGCGATTTCAGCCTGAGAGTCTCAGCAGGGTCAACAACACCTGAGTGGCACAGACTGGAGGTTGGAATCATCACAGGCTGCACCATCTCAGTGATCATTTTGCTCTGGTGATGAACATGCTGGTGAAATCTGCTGAACCAGAGTGCAGAGGCCCCAAGTCCAAGTCCGGGATCTGCCAACCACCTATCCGTGCCTCATGAACGACTTAAAGGGGGACTTTGCCGCTTTTCAACTGGCTTTGTATCATTTCAATGTGGGTAGTATATGCAAATTAACAATGTTTACCTTTCCTCCATGTTGCCTGCACCCAGATCTCCCCGCTACTTTTGTCCGCTGGATGACTGCAGGCGTTTTTCACACTATATCCCTAATGCGGATAGAGAGATCAGGTTGAAAAGCGGCAAAGTTCCCCTTTAACAGTGACCATTGTGTCGGTGCCTGGAGGCAGATGGATCCTGATGGGGCTGGAGAAGCTGATGGGATGGGTCAGAATGCCATTCAAGCCAGCGAAATCAAGGTCGGGCGGGCGGGACCGGTAGACAGGCAGGCAGGTAGACAAGGCAGGTAGATAAAGGCTGGCAGGCTGGGCGGGACCGGTAGACAGGCAGGCAGGTAGACCAGGCAGGTAGACAGGTGGACAAGGCAGGTAGACTGGGTGGAACCAGCAGACAGGCAAGTCGACGAGGGCTGGTAGACCGGGCGGGACCGGCAGACAGACAACAGGTAGACGAAGGCGGGTAGGCAGGCAGGCAAGCAGGTGGGTAGTGGAACGTAGATCTACATAGTAGAGATTTGATTAACCATCAAATACTAAGAATATACTGAGTAATAAATACAACAAAGGAGCCGAGAAGGAAACGAACTGGGTTAGGATTAACAATGATCTGGCGATGAGTGGATGGAAAGCCAGGGTTTAAATACTGCATGCAGATGAATTGATTAACCACAGGTGTGTGACCGCAGATCAGGAGAGGTAAATGGATGATGTCTTCAGGGAGGAGCTGGAACCTGTCAACACGCCCACCAACACATGCAACACAAAGACAGACAGGGAGAGAAGGAGACTAGTTGCCATTAGGAGGCAGAAGTTGACGGCGTGACAGTACCCCCCCTCTACGGACGCCACCTGGCGTACGCCTGGAACTATTTGGGTGTTCCCGGTTGAAGTCTCGAATCAGGGATGCCAAATATTGAAAACCACGCCCACTGCGGCGCACGTCCAGCAGACGTCGGACCGTATATGCAGTGTGATCGTCAATCATCCGAGAAGGCGGGGGAGCGAGTGCAGGGGGTGACAGGGGACTGGAGGAGACAGGTTTGATTTGGGAGACATGAAAAATGGGTGAACACGAAAAAGAGGGAGGGAGCTTTAACCAGACAGCACACGGGTTGATGATAGACTGTGTCTCGTAGGGGCCGACAAAATGGGGAGCCAGCTTTCTAGAGTCCACCTTTAAAGGTAGGTCCTTAGTCAGAAGCCATACCTTTTCACCAGCAGAGTAGATGGGAGCCAGAGCATGGCAGCGGTTGGCCTGTGTCTGAGAACGGGTGGATGCGTGGAGTAGCGCAGTGCGAGCGTGTCTCCAAGTTCTCCGACAGCGGCGCATGTGAGCCTGCACGGATGGAACCGCAATGTCTACCTCCTGAGCAGGAAATAGGGGGGGCTGATAGAACAGAGAATGGGGGACAAACCTGAAGAGGCACTGATTAGGGAGTTGTAGGCATATTCAACCCAGGACAGCTGGGAACTCCAGGTAGATGGGTTTGAGGAAGTAATACAACGGAGCGCTGTCTCCATCTCCTGGTTGGCCCTCTCCGATTGGCCGTTCATCTGTGGATGGTAGCCCGAGGATAAACTGACCGTGGCACCCAAAGCATTGCAAAATGCTCACCAGACCTGAGAGATGAACTGAGGTCCTCTGTCCGAGACAATGTCCGCAGGAATGCCATGGAGGCTAAAAACATTGTCCACCAGTAGATCGGCGGTCTCCTTAGCAGAGGGTAGTTTGGGCAGAGCGAGAAAATGTACCACCTTGGAAAAACGATCAATAATAGTAAGAATAGTAGTCATACCATTTGACGGAGGGAGGCCGGTAACGAAATCCAGAGCTATATGAGACCATAGATGACTGGGAATAGGCAGGGGACGAAGAAGGAGCGGGATCGAGAGGAGGTCTTATTTTGGGCACAAATATTAGGCGGAGATAAAAGACCGTACATAGCCTACTGTAAGTGCAGTCGGATTCTCTTAGCACCGCGGTTGTCTTTTCCTAAGTCCTTATGAGTTCTCCTTTACATCTTTCCTTGACCTCATGACGTTTTCCATCGAGGTCAAGGAAAAGTGATTAGGAAAAGACAGTGTAATTTTTTTACTATTAGACCGCAGCCATAGACTTCTGTTGTAATCGTAGAATGCGAAAGTAACGCTTGTCGTGGGGCAACCAAATAGCCTAGTTCTAAACAATGTATAGTTCCAGCATTGAACCCCATTCATTTTCAGTGTTTCAGGGGCACGCTCGCTGAACTTTTTTTTTAAAAATGACTGCATTTTTAAAAACATTTTAACGCATTAGCGGACCTTTCATCAATTTAGTCAATAGTGGTATTTTATGTAGCCAGCTTTAGTTAATGTTTATCTTAAGATAATAGCTTGTTAGATTCTAAATGCAGTTAGCTAACATAAGTAACACTTCGCTAGCTACCATAACTAGATGTCAGTTGACCTACATTTACCTCAAATTAATTGCAGTTATTGGTGTTTGTTGGCATATGTTAGCAACACATCTGATTACAATGAATGGTAGCTAGCTCAACTAGATAACATGGCTAGTTTGTATCTAGCAAGGTTGTTCCTTGGTTAATTCATTACCAGTGGCGACCTGTCATCTGAAACCTCAGATGAAAAAATTAAAAAATCGTATCTGATTAATATTTCATTTAAAAATATAGTTTTATTTTTATTAAAATGTATTAAAATTAAATGATGTCTACTTGTTTCTGTTGTTTGTTTTCTACACATTTGAATGGTTTTGAGTTGGAAACAATTTCAACCAATCAGATATTTTTCTACGGAGTCTCTGGGGAGAATATCCTCCATCCAGGGTATTCTATTTCCTTGATAGAAGGCCCTGACTATTAAACTGAACGAGGGCGTACGTTTGGAACGACAATTTGATCAACCAATCATATTGGGATTTGTTGCCAATGGGCGTATTCTTTCAGATTTCCCACGGATTCCTGGAGCCTAGAATCTAGAAGACCCGCTCACTCACTCAGAGGAGACATAGCTTATAGCTTAGGGGACACACTACTTATACGATTTTAAAATCGTGAGACACCACACACATAACGAAAAATCTTAACAAGTTTGTTCCTGTAGTGTGTGGAGTTTGACCATAAACGCCCGGCTTCACTTCTGTACCAATCCCAAGTGCTCAACAACAAAAGTAGGAGCAAGACCAGGGTGAGCATTGGTTCAGCTTTTGCTCTAACGCGAAAGATTCATCACTTGACATGACTGAGTCTGTCTGAGTCACTCGACTTGACCATGAAATATGCAGGTTGTGTAACGAACTGGCAACCAGTGGAATGGAAATGATGTTATGATGTTAAAAAAGCCAATATACATGTATACACAAACTCGGGGCTGTTGCTTATGGAGGGTTCTACAATGACACTATAGAGAGAAATAACGTTTTTTGCTTCCTAGTTTACAATGACATACTAAGCTAAACCTGCACACCTAATAATTAGATAATAACATTATTAGATGGGTAGGTCTACGTAAAGTGTTTTGGGAACTGTCACCTTTGACATACTGTACTTATGGTTACCAATATATTACAATAATATTGTACTACAATCTGAGGAAAATAGGCATATTTGTGACCGTGATAGTATACTATGTCCACTAATGTGTAATTTAATATTTCGAATCAAACATACAATAACGTTATATGACCATATTCTCTTTAACGAAGTTCAAATAGGTCAATAAATCGAGTGCATCCCATATAAAAACTACAATATCCACAGTTCCTTGTTCAGTGTTCTGTTCCGAGGTCGGTGGGTCGTTCTACTTTCTGACCAGAGCATCCATGGTCTCTGGAAAGGTGAGTTGGACATCCTATTTCTATCTCATGGTTGTCTTAAGTGCAACGATATTAAAAATTCCAATTGATAACAGACATTTGGCAGTATTAAAGGCGGATTTGTGGGTAATCTACATTTGCGATGTAGTTGTAGCTGGTTAGAGAGCAAGCGTTTTCTTTAGAATATGTATGGCCGATGTTTTGAGTTGTGATGCAAATTTAAACATGGTACGGTTATCTAATGTTGACTCGCAGTCAACATTAGGACTAGGCTAATAATGTTGCTGACCACGGGCATATATCTTCCAGAAGCTAACATTACATTACTCAAGTGTGCAATACGATCTTTAAATACTACACGTTAAATACCTACACGTGTTTTGATCAGACCACCTCTAGGCTTAATTCTTTGGTCGATTCAATTACGCTACCATTTTAAACAAGAAACTAACTCAAACTAACTCATTCATAACTCGTTCATAACTCGTATGTGTAGACATGTTGTGTCTACAATACTTGGAGTGTGTGGACTGAAATCGTGAATTCTCCGTAGTTATTATTTTAGTTTGTGTAAGATGTGATTCCTTGGAAGGCATTGTTATAGAATTGGATGGCTTTAAACTAACTATTTTGCATGGGGGTGGTAGTGTTGTCGGTTGTGCTCTAATGCCCCTGGAAGTGAGATGGCCATTTCCACAGTGCCCTCCTCTGGGCTGGAGGATTTCCAGCTCTCTGGTTATGGGCATGGTGGGATCCTACTCATATTTCTGGACAAGTAAGTTTTACACACACACACACACACACACACACACACACACACACACACGAGTATCACTGAAAGGAAATTTACAAATTGTTCCCAAATGTTTTCTTGTAGAGTACATGAACTACCTGACAGTCCATAACCATGACGCTCTATTAGACTTGGTGGACCAGCGGCCGTCGGGCACACCCCTGATCACACTGTCCAATCATCAGTCCTGTATGGATGACCCACATATCTGGGGTAAGGACACATAAAAATAAAAAACACTAAACTAAACTAGATGGAAAATATGAAAAATGACACATTTTTATGACAGGGGTACTGCGTTTCAGGCAACTATGGAACTTCAGAAAGATGCGATGGTGAGTATAACCATTTTGAGATCCCATTATATATAACACACAGTAATCTATGTTCATTGGTTGATTTGTATTCTCTGGCTTCCCATTGGGCAGGACTCCAACAGCGTCAGACATCTGTTTCACAACAGAGCTGCACTCACGATTTTTCAGTCGCGGCAAGTGTGTTCCTGTATGTCGAGGTGAGAGGTGTGTTTAGGTCACATCGTCAATGTATGTAGCTATGCTAGCAACTATGTGTGCAAAACTTTTACTTAAAACAGTTGTGGTCATGTTTCTTTGCCTCAGAGATATTGATTGTGATATACACAATTACATGTTTTATTGTTCAGCATTAACGTTTCACTGTAGAAAAGGATACAATTTCTTGTTGTAATGTACTTGATATGATGGGCCAAGTACCATAGTTTGTGACAGTTATTCACCTAGCTACCATTTCACAAGTTAATCAATCACATCAATAATGTTACTAATACCATGAAGAAACCACATTTAAACTTTATTGCAATATTACATAACTATAATCCTTGAGGTCATGTAGTCCCATATCAACAATATTATATTGACTATAAAGGTCTGCTCTACTCACAGCATCACAATAATCTTTTTATGTTTCGTTTAATGCTAATGGAGTCATGTTTTGTGTTGTCCAGGTGATGGAGTTTACCAGAAAGGCATGGATTTCATTCTGGAACGGTTGAATAAAGGGGAATGGGTGCACATTTTCCCAGAGGGTATGGAGCCCTCTTCTCAATTCTCCCTCTCTATTTCGTATTTTTTTTCCTCTTAAAAAGATCTTTACACTTGCCTTTGTTCAACATCGGTAATAGGTAAAGTCAACATCACTGAAGAGTTCATCCGGATAAAATGGGGTGAGTGTGTACATTTGGTGGTATCATTTCTGTTCTCACTGTGTTTTCAGTCTTTATAAGGCAGGTGTGTGTCTATTGTTCGTAGTGTTTCTAGTTTATATTGCCCTTCCATGTGTGTCACTATGTACTGCAATTATTTAAATTTTAAATACTTTTATTTTTAAATACTGTGTTTAGTTGTTCATGTCAGAGTCAAATGATATGGGTCTGTTTTTAGGTGTGGGTCGGCTAATAGCAGAGTGCTCCCTTCACCCCATCATATTACCTATGTGGCATGTGGGTGAGTCACACCTTCCAATACATATTAGAATCTACATCATTTTCAGATTGTTGGCTACAACTGTTAATACGGGTTCATATTGGCAATTTGTATCCTGTTTTAACAGTAAAAGTAAAAAGGACAAGCATTAAAACAAGAGTTTAGTTATCTGTCTGTGTCCTCTATGTCTCTAGGTATGAGTGATGTTCTGCCAAATATGACACCCTACATTCCTCAGACCGGTAAGGTAAGTTACCCCACACTCATCTAATCACCTAATCTTGGATGCCGCAACGCTTTACATTTTAATTGAATACCTTCTATGTGCTTCTATACGCATGACAATTGGTGTATGGCATTGGCTACTGTATGAATATCATTTGCAGGGGAGAAAAACTAGTCAATGTGAAAAACATAATGTGAATGAGCATTGAGATCATATCTTACTTCCTTCATAGGGCTTGGTATTGTTTAGTATTTCCAAGTAAAGCAGGCAATTAGCACAGGACAAAACCAAGGAGGATTGTGATTTGATCCTTCTTCCTTAGTTCAGGGAGGTGAAAACATTGTTAAATTGTTGGTTTTGAATAGGTGAATAATATAACTGCGTGAAATTCACTGAAGCATTATTATAACTCTGTGTTCCAAATGTAGAAAATTACAGTCCTTGTGGGGAAACCGTTCAGTGTGAAAGACCTGGTGGAGGCCCTCCGGGCAGAAAATAAGAGCCAAGTGAAAAACTCTTTCTTTTTAGACTTGTCAGAAATGTCGAACAAAAAAAATGAACAAATGCTGATATGTTAATTTTATCTTACCTTTTCTCAGCTGGAGATGCGAAAGGTCCTGACTGATTTCATCCAGGGGGAAATTCACAGTCTGAAAGCCCAGGCAGAGGCCCTCCATGGGCAGATACAAACCAGATCATAAGACAAAGACTCCTCCCTGGGAGGACCACACTTCTTCGGCTCCACTCCCCTAACCCTTGGGTAGTATCTGAATGAAGACTATTGAGGGAGCACACAAAGGCTGATGCCTGCCTCCCTTCCCTGATCAAATGCTTGTACGTGTTACCTTTTATGGACCATTGGTGTGGTTTACCACCAGGCGACCAAGCCATGCTGAACAATTCATACTCAGGAAATGTTGAAGAGCTGGTACATTTATCACAACGTTTATGGTAACGTTCTGGGGTCGGTGATACTAGGTAAGCAGCCCTGATGTTTATCAAGGAGGTACTTGATATATATATTTTTTGAAATACAGTACACTTTGCAAATCAGTTGACCATGTATACTTTCTGAGTAGCAGTTCTGATGCTTTTTATTTTCGATTAATTATTCAAAATAATCGATTTATAAAAAAAATACATGATTCATTTTCTTGAGTTCTTCATGCCAGTCAATATTGTAACCACTAAGTGAATGGTTTTGTGAGGATTAATTGAATTAATTGTCAACATGTCATCTGTGGATGACATGTCCACATTATTAGTGCTGGTAAAAGATGATGCTTAGCTGTGTTAACTTGTAGTACTGTATGTGTAGGGTTATCTCCCCATATTGGAATGAATGTGTTTTTCAACTGTAAGGAACAGTGATAAGGTCACAGAGGGAATCTGTGGTTACTTGACCAACATATTGCCTTATTATTGCCGCACTAAATACATTTGCCAATAAAGTAGGCTATTTGACTAGTTTTGATGGTTTATTTTCCCAGTTATGTATTTTATTGTATTTTTATTCTTTACGAACTTGTGAAATATGTCGCGATTTGCGACATGCAACTATAAATTGCATTGCATCGCTCATCGTCTATGAAGCCTATGGCAATATTTATTTATATATTACGTTAGTTTTCAAGGCTTCATTTCAATTAACGGCATTTTTCAACATAATAACCCAAGGTCCATTTTGATTTAAATTGAAGTGCCCACAAAATTAGCTCTCATAGGTCCAAATTGGGTTACCTATAGTTTAATTACTTCAATACCACGATATAGACCAAACAAAATGAATACAATTATTCAATGTAGGTATTTTTCACATATTTGCGGTCAAAAATGTATTTGCTTATTTCTTATACGTATTATAGATTCTATATAATCTATGTAATTATCTTATTGAAAAATGAGAGATATGGACATCAAAAATCCTCTAGTTATATAGATTGGAAAATCTATAAATGCACTATAATAATATGGGAGGGGATGGGTATGTGGCAGGTGATGGCCTACATCAAGCCTCCTACTATACCGATTACAGAAACAAATTAGTTCTCACTAATGGGAAAACTCCCGGATTCTTATGCTATTCCTGAAAATGAATGGATACTGGATGTCCAAATGGCCAACTATCGTATGGCCCAATATATAGGATAATATACACATGATAGAAAAGCCGTCTGTATATAGGCCTACTAAAGAAATTCCACATGCATACAAATCATTAGATGCCTACAATTATGTTCAAACTATTAAAGCATTATTAAAGTTTGGTAGAGGTTTGGGTTGTGTAGTTACCGTGCCATGATGTAACTCCAAATATTGGTGAGATATCTTCAATAATTCCGTAGATTCAAACTTGATAATCCAAAATAGTGTTTTTTTTCTCTGTTTTACATTGCATGGCGAAACAGGTCTCAAAGTCACACTATTCGGCTCCAAATCCACACTCACCAAATCACAAAACACCCCAGCTCCAAGCATCATCATTGACGGCTTCCCTGTACCCTTCTCTTCCCAAATCAAAAGCCTCGGCGTCATTCTGGACGGCTCCCTCTCATTTGCAC
>OMNO01079172.1:7167-32272 GCA_900303215.1 Trachyrincus scabrus | reverse complement strand
TTTTTTTTATACATACTTGTTTAAAAATAAAATGTCCTGCATATGTTAAACATACAAACCACATTTACCATAATGCACTATATGTTAGTTGTGTTTTGAAGTTGAGCATACACGCCATATTATTAACTAAGCCTATGTTTCTATGTGGGTATCTATCTGGGAGATGCAAAGGATATCGGGGTTTTTATGACGTCAGATCCGCTTTCAAGACATCTCGGTCCAATCAAATGGTAGTCTCGGTTGGCTACCTCCTGGTCGAGCGAAACACACATTTAGCTAACTTCTCTAAATACGTCCTACGAAATCGCAGTTCTTCGTGAATAGTAATCGCCAAGCCAGACATTGCCTTCTTCTCCAAGAGTTGACTGTTGCAAAAGGTATGATTACTATTAACGCATTGGCAGCATCATTAATACGGTCTTTGTCTTGGTAAACGGAACATGGATGAAAACGAACATTACCCAGCATTCATTGCCCAAACAATAATTTAGAATTTGCTTGAGTCTGTTTGGCGAGCTAGATCGCTTGTTGTTATGTCATGTGTACAGTCTGTTGTGTTAAAACGTGAAACATCGAAACATGATTCTTGCAATGATACAAATGGCAATGTAGTTACATTTGATCGCTAATCGTAACCATTGCTCAAAACATACGAAAACACGCGGGTGATAATTTCAATATAGAATTTGCAAGCTAATACTAGGTTAACAGATGCTAGCTAACATTATTTAGCTTGTCTGCAGGCATATGTTACGCAGTCCTCAATTCGTATAACTAGTCACGTTGGTACGCCTATGTAGATTAGTAATTAGACGTCTTCATATTTGTAACTTTGAATACCAGCGAATACACTTTCCAATTGCTGGGATACAATACTAAATGCTACTTCCTAGATGGGTGGACATTATATGCAATATGGCGTCTTTTTATGACCGTCCCCTTTTAGTAGGACGCATAGTGAATATTCTAGTTACGTATAACATTAACTAAAGCAAGGATGGTATCTTGGTCGGCAGGATGTCTCACGCATATATTTTAAATGGCGAACTTGACGTTATATAAACGTTTAATACATATGCATACTGTTTTTCATTGCAGGCTAGCGCTGCGTTCCAATAGTTCTCTAGCGATTCCGCTCGCCCTCGCTTCCTAAATCTCCAGACGTTCTTCTCGATCGCCATTCGCTGTATTCACTCGGCAGCCATCTTGAATTCGAAACGGCTGACGAGTACTCGGTTTTGATAGCGATGGTAATGTAAAAATTATGTTGCGGGCTGCGCTACTCGGTGTCAGTAACCAACTTGCACATGATTTCGAAAGAAAGAAAAATAATTATTTGAAAAAAACGCCCAATGCGTGGCTTTTACCGGTTTAGCTCAAGCACTTCCGCATACATTCGGATTCGTGGTTGCAGCCAGCCATTGGCCCATCGAGCTGCCCCTCGACTCCTCTCAAGACCAATCCACTCAATCACAGCTCAAGCGCCACCAGATTGGCCTGCCCAAATTGTTAGGGACTTCCTCCAGGCTTTCTTGTACAACAAAAGTATACACGAAAGAGAGACTGGAAATCGAGGCTACGAGACAACTAATGCACATATTTCATGTTCATCTATTGAGAGAGATCAAATCTAATTAAAAACCGTTGATGCGCGAAAGTGCCCCAACGGCGACCTTTAAAAGTATCTGAACGAGCTGTGCATGTTAACTTACTCAGTCTGGTTTTGTGTGCAATTGAACGTGTGTAATGTAACACGAATATGAATAACAAAATAATAAGTCAAGAACTGTTGATTGATCCATCGTGTATCAATCGAATCAAACTGAGTCAAAGTTGGAAATATATTGGATATTCAAGTTCCGTCAGAACTTAGATTGCTTTATTACATCGTGGTAATATCTGTCGAATATCCAATATCTTTTAAAATTGACCTCCTTAAATGTTATGGTTGGACACCTGTCAGCTCAACTTGGTAACCAGCTTACTTCCGTAAGCTGGTTACCATAGTGGCATGTAAAACGGGATAATGATATGCAGAATCATCATATTGAATTGATGAATCAGAGTCGACGTGGAAAATTATCGTGTACAGGCCTACGGATATGGCTATAGCTGCTTGTATTGTATTACATACAACTTCTTTCTAGCTGAATGGCCAGCACCGTGATTTCCTCATAGCTAACGGCTAACATACCTTGTTAATGTTGCAGAGATCGGGCGGTAATAGTGTACCTCATCCTATTACCACTGTAAAGTGAGAAGAAGACTCAAGACAGATTTTGGCTTGAGATCACATATGAAGAAGACCGTATCAATAATTTTGTTATTATGTAGCTGATTATCTTCCGGGAATCCTAATCACATGACTGGTTGTCTTTAGACCAACGTAATCATGACAGTGTAGATAATCACAGAATATGATCTGAAGCCAGTTATATGCCCCAAAATGGTATCTCACTTAACTAGTTTGGTTATAAAATCAGACATGAAATATGCCAACAGAAGCTATTGTTTTGCTTTGCATACTTTGCGCCGGTGGTATATAATCATCTAAATTATTTATATATATTATTTTGTACATTTTTATAAAACTAGGGTTATCATATAAGCAAAATGTCAGAACATCTCAAAATCAACATATGTCATGTATGTACAGGAATATTCCTAACATTGATTATTACCAGTCTAATTCTGATTATTGCTATTAATTTACTTTCATTCTGTTTCCGTAAATGGAAATAAAATGGCCAAAGAAAATCACCAGTTACACATGCCTTTAGCTTTGAAATATTGCCTCGAGAAACCATCTCTCGCAGACAACATTGCAAGTCTAGTTAAGCTGGATTTACAGTTCTACATACAGCACATCTGTGAAGAGTCGCGGCGTAGAGCCACAAAGCGGATCTTCCGCAGAACTGCCTATTTATACTTCCACGTCATGTTAACGTGTACACAAGGGGGCAGTATAGCGTTTCCGACCATAAATGTACATGAACCCACGAGCAAATCCGGAAATCGAATCACGAGTCTGCTCCATTGAAAAGATGTTGAAAAAGCATTCAAATGTACTGCTGAAAAACACTACATTTGAACTGAAAAATAGTATTTTGATTTCGCCGGGTGCCTTTATTTTATTCTCGTGTCTGGCTGTCGGAAGAAAGCACCACACCCATTCCCTGCTTGATCAAGAAATGCTTAGTTAATGCAAACCACAGGTCCATGACTGACAAAAATGGCCTGTATGGGCACTGCGTGGCGACGTGGATCTTCACATATGTAATTTGGGCTTAACCACAGTGTAAATCAATCAGTTCATATGAGAGAAAAGGTATCTAGCTGCTGATATGCATTGGCATCCTAGATTCCTAGAACGTATATATTTATTTAAACGTATATATTTTCCATTGCAGATTTGATATGTCTGAACTTTTTATGGAATGTGAAGAAGAGGAGTTGGAGCCATGGCAGAAACATGTCCCGGAAGTGAACTTGGTAGATGATGACGACGACGAACCCATCTTCATTGGAGAGCTTGGCATGTCTTTTTTTTCTGTTTAACCTCTTATTAACCAACTATTTTTCCAGAAATTCTCGCCAAAAGTTGCATGCCAAATATAAAGGCTTGTAATTCAGTAGCTACATTGAATAAATGCAAACTGACAGTTGTTGGTTGTTTGATGGTTGTTTTTACCATTCCACATGGTTAGAGAAAATTGCTAAATATTCACATCTGGGATGTTACATACTATGTAGATTTTTGCCTCCATGGGTTATCTTTACACATAAAAATAATGTAGGACATGGCTATCTTTGCATTCAAGCTAGAGCCACGGGTGTCTCCAAAAGGGCCCTTTAGAGACTCCAAAACCACCAATCTCTCCATGTCTAAAATAGCCTCTAACAAGAATGACAGGAAACATGCACTGTATTTATTGTTTAGGGGCTATGGTCTGGTACTACTAGACATCCCCGTGCTATCATAGGTTTACTGGGTGTCCTCACAGTTGGTCATTTTAGCCTAACTGGGGTGAACATCCTAAAACCAACCTCTAAAATCGTTTGCATCATAGACATTAATTACAATATTATATCCTCCCTCCCTATGTTAACATAATGTAACATTGTATTTTTCGTTTGCTCTTTCAGTTAAGAACCAAAAGAGTGTTAAACCTAGCCCTTCACCTGTAAGAAACGATGTCCCAAGACAAGAAACACAACCCCAACCACCCAGGGGGGCAACACCTCTAATGCTGCCAACGAGTGTTCCTGGAAATGGACAAATGACTCCATCACCTTCCTTAACAACAATAACTCCCCAGCCAGTTATTATTAATAGCCAGGTATGTTATTAGTTTTGAAATGGTATTTATTGTGTAACTAACAACTATACGTTAAACGTCACTTGAAATACGTTGCATGTAAATGTATTGAGCGATGCTGTGTGATGTACTTCAGTTTATCCATTATTTTTAGGGCTTCATTGTGCAACCACAACAACTGTCAAGCACAAACCTCATTGCCACTCTTGGAAAACAGTATCCGCCCGGAACATCATTCACCATTGTTCCAGGTAACGACAGCAATCATCTTTCATTTTCTGTTGCCAATTTTGCTCTTCCGTGTAGTTTTGTTGTGATGTAAAATGAAGCTGCAGTGCATTTTTTTATACATATTTACATTTTTTCCCCAATCCAATGTCCATTATCAAATATTTTGTCAATGCTCCATTCCCTATAGCTGGTCAACAGCACCTCATACCTCTGCTGCCCCAAGCCAGGATAATGCCCGGAGTGGTCCACAGACCCCAAGTGAAGCTCAACAACAATGTAGTCACTTTGTCCAATGTCCAGAGCCCTGCTGTTTATTCATCATCCATTCATCAACCGTCGTCCAACCCGCCGCCAAGTACTCAGCCCATCAAGATCTTTTCCGTACCGGTTAAGAGTCAGACCGAGGGCAAAGGAGGTATGGTTTGAATTTAACAAAAAAGTATACTTCTCGTGTTGCTTTTCTTCTGTTACCCTAGCAATCTCAATGTTTTTTTAATGTATTTATGTATAGATCAATGTTCACTGAAACGGGGGTTACTGCCACAGCAAAATGAGGTCAAGGCAAAGAAAGTCAAATTGGAGCCAGGTAAGTTTCTTTTCACAATAACTTTGAGAAGTTGCACAACTGATCCGTAGTATAAAGTAAATATGATAATTGGATTTCAGTACAACAGAATAAAGTGGTGGATCGTGTGGAAAATTTGATCTTCAAGAAAAAGTGTCCCAAATGCAAAGCAGAATTCCATCATGAGGAACTTCTAAAATCTCACATGATGGTAAGTGTCATTGTGGTAAATGTAAAAACTTAACATCTCATTTCATCACTAACCTTGCATGGCAATTTCCAATGTTCAAATTGGACAAATCTAATGTTTTAATGTCAAGCATATACTGTAATGTAAATAGATTAAGTGATATGACCCAGTTTTAGCGCACAGCCTAGCCTTGCGCACCCATTTATACAACGCATTACAAAGCTACGTGTAGAACATAGACGGCACGTCCTCATAACTTGTAAAGGCATTCTGTAATATTGTGTGCATGTGTACTGTGTCTGTATGGATATGTGGGTAGTCTACTGATTTTGTTTTTAAAATATGTGTTTCTTTTAGAGCTGCTGTGTTAACTTTTTGGAAAGCGTTTTCCCACCAACTCCAAACAAAACTTTACCCCACATCAACAAGCACATTCTGCTTGTCGGCGACTTCTACTACGGACGAGTTGAGGGAGATTGGCAAATGCAACGACAAGAGCATAAAACGAACACGACCTTCAAGTGCCAGAGCTGCCTGAAAGTACTCAAGAACAATATCAGGTATCACGACGTGATCATCACTCACTTTTTTTACATTCTCTTTTGACATCTAACTATAATTAGAGGAGTCTCTGTATGTATGTCTGTCCTTCGATTTTCTCGACAACCGTTCATCCGCTCGACTTCACACTAGGCGGGTGTATTGCTCATGGCCGAAGGAAGTGCAGTGTCGAGCGTGTGGTTGTTTGGATGCGCGGTTCTCGAGAAATCTGCGTGGAGTTGTTTGGACCGGGGGGGGGGAGGGGGTGCTTTGTCGGAGCGGCAACCGTGGATGTGGAAGTTGACGTCACACCGTGTTGAATTTTGGGTAGTGTAGTGTTGAGTGTGCGTAGACAGCGAAAAACACGCTTAGATACTCCACACATTTCACATTAATAAACTTTGAATCAACAAGCGAACACTGAACCGGCACGCCCCCGACAGCGCTGCAAGCAGCCGAACGGGCACGCACGCCGAACGGACATGCAGCGGTCATGCGTTCCGAATGGGCGCGCGCTCTGACCGGCCACGCCCCCAACGGGCACATGCCCTAGTGTAACTATAATTAGAGGAGTCTCTGTATGTCTGTCCTTCGATTTCCTCGACAACCGTTCATCCGATCGACTTCACACTTGGCGGGTGTATTGCTGAGGACCCAAGTAAGTGCAGTGTCGAGTGTGAAGTTGTTTGGATGAGCGGTGCTGCAAGCAGCAACACCGGAGACCGAGCAATCGACCCGTAACGGGCGCTATACTATTATCTTTTTAATTCGTATGTGTATAGGCTACTTTTTCATATATCAGTTCTGTCCTCAATGAAACTTTCGAAAGCAATGATTTTCCCCTATTGTCAGTCTTGCAAACTTCCCTTCTGCATTGGTGTAATCCTTTTTTTATTTTATTTTTTATTTTTTTAAGTGTGACACACAAAGGTTCACCCAGATGTTAATATTCAGGGCCTAAACCACTGATGATCCAGGTTTATTCATTAAAGTGAAGAGAAGCCAGTCTAATGCCCACTGGGCATTGCCCTTAGCACAGATAGTTTTCTTCATAGGCCTAAAATAACTGGAATAAGTGGTTCTTTGATTAAATAACTTTGCTTCCAAACACTGCAAAAAAAGCCTTGGTAAGCTGCTTTTAATGAGGCAACCAATTTGTACGTGACCCCACTGTTGTAGCAGAGGGCAAGGTTCACCTACATAAGATTCTCCATTATCGGAGCTGAAGAAGCAGATTGTACAGGCTGAGAAATGGCCTTACCTTGCCCGTGGATGTCTCGAACGACCTCAAAGCACAACATCATTACCCAAAACGGGTGTCTTTGTTTAATTGCCAGTATTATAGCAGCCATTACGCATGTTTAGAGAGAGGGCTGGACATGAAATGGTTAATTTATTTTTTGGTTGTTGGTGGTGCAGAAAAATAACATTCTTGTCATAGGAAAATCAAACATAATTGGGTAAATGTGTATATTGCACACCTATCTATTTTTGCTTTGGTTTATTATATATTAGCAAAAAGACATTGTTTTAAACAAATTAAAACAATTATTTCCACCCAAACCTTTCCCATTAAATATTGTTCCATTGGTCCAGGTGGCCTTAGTTGGCTTCATGCTTATTTTATACATCCCCCCTCCTCTAATTCAGTATGAAGGAAAGTTATAAATAACAGTTGTGACATCTAAAACGAAATGCTTTGCCAGCCTAGGTACTAAATTCCCAAATGCCTGGTAGAGGTGGGAGCCCAACTATTTTGACCCATGTTTTTGACCTTCTGCATGCCATTGATTTTACAGATTCATGAACCACATGAAGCACCACCTTGAGCTGGAAAAGCAGTGCAGCGAGAGCTGGGAAAGCCACACCACCTGCCAGCACTGTTACCGGCAGTACCTGACTCCATTCCAGCTGCAATGCCACGTCGAGAGAGCCCACAGCCCACTTGCGTCTACAAGTACGATAGAACAGCCCAGAACAAAACTAACATACCATGGTACCATTTTTTTGCACAAACTAACAATCTAACCATTTTTCTCAGCTAATTGCAAGATATGTGAATTGGCGTTTGAGACGGAGCAAGTCCTACTGGAACACATGAAGGACACTCACAAGCCTGGGGAAATGCCATACATGTGCCAGGTTAGTTCCCAAGTCCTGTTGAATCAGTGGAGCAAATCACTGACAGTCAACATTCACTAATTTGTACCAACACACTTTTGTTGTTTTTAGGTTTGCAATTTCAGGTCCTCATTTTTCATGGAAGTCGAGGCACATTTCAAGGTAGCGCATGACAACACGAAAGATCTCCTCTGTCCCTTCTGTCTCAAAGTTCTTCGAAGTGGTCATTCGTACATGCAGCATTACATGAAACATCAGGTACGGTGCTGAAATTAATGTTTACTCTAAAATGTTGCAAGTGTGTTTGACCTGCATAATCTAACTATAATGGAAGGAGTCTCTGTACGTCTGTCCATCGATTTTCTCGACAACCGTTCATCCGATCGACTTCACACTTGGATGGTGTTTTGCTGAGGACCCGAGGAAGTGCAGTGTTGAGTGTGAAGTTGTTTGGATGAGTGGTTCTCGAGAAAGCTGCAAGCAGCAATACCGGAGACCAAGCAGTTGGTCCGTTCCGAACAGGCACGGAACGGGCACTGCACTAGCATGTTTGATTCTAGAATTTTCAACCCATCTGTGCCATGATGCAACTGATATTTATTCATACTGGAGAACAGTATCTGCAGTATTGTTATGGAATTGCAGTTAAGAAAATAGAAATTGGTTGTCCAGTTTGAAAACCTTTTTTGTAATTTGTGTCTTTTTAACAAAAGAAAAAAGGCATACATCGGTGTGGAAAATGCAGACTGAATTTTCTGACCTACAAGGAAAGGGTGGATCACAAGATCAATTTCCACAAGACCTTCAGGAAACCGAAAGCACTTGACGGCCTTCCACCTGGAACTAAGGTTGAATCGTGAATATTCAGAAGATCTATAATGCATTTAACGAAGACCTCTTTTGTACAAGTGATGTGCGAGTTGAATTTTAAAGCATTTGTTTTCTCTATTCCACCAGGTGACAATTCGGGCCTCCCTCACAGGAAATGTCTCTTCATATAACCCAAGTCCTAGTGGTTTAGCTCCTGAAGTTAAAAGTCCCAAGCCAGCCAAGTCCAAACCTAAACCCCAACCTTCCCAGGTCTTGGTAAAAGCCACCAAGCCTGCTCAACCCAAGAAGCAGCAAGAGAGACGAGTCTCAAAGAAAAACCTGGCACTGAAGAATACCAGGTTGTTGCTGTGGGCTCTGAACCAACAACCTGATCTTTTCTGTATAAACTGAACTTAATTGTTATTTACATATTCTTTTCCCTGACTTCAGAATTGGTGGAGGACCACACAAGTGTATTGAGTGTTCCACAGAGGTCAATGACTTCTTTTCTCACTATCCGATGATTTCAAATTGCGGTGCATGCAAATATGAGACAAGCTGCAAAGTCTCAATCTCCAATCATATGATCCGGTAAGTCAACAGGACTTTAATTTAAAATGGCACTGACTTATTCTGGTAATATATTGACTTTTGGATTGTTCCTGACAGTATCTCACTCAACACAATGTCAAACCGCTTAAAAAAATAGTTCATATTAACTACATTCATATTTCATGTTCTCTCTCCCCCCTCTCCCCAATATAGGTATCATAGTACAATTTCAAAGTACAGATTTTGGAAAATGGGGTCTCGGAGAAATCGAAATGCTTCAATGTAAGTAAACAAATAAGATGTGGTCAGTAATGCTTAATGTTTTTGTAACCCCATAATAAATCTGAAGTCTTGTTTTATTTTTTCAGTAAAACTCTAAGATGTGTCAACTGTGATTTCCGTGCGGGTGCCTCAGAAGGTGACAAAATGACAGAACATTTGATTGAAAACCCACATCACATTTTTTGTTTTTTCAGTCAAATTCTAAGATGTCTCAACTGTGATTTCGTGGCGGGTGCCTCAGAAGGTGACAAAATGACCAAGCATTTGATTGAAAACTCACATCACACATGCAGAGTCGTACAGCGGAAAGGTATTTTACTTATTTGTAACTGTACAATGTAATTTTGTAAACATGTACAATGACATTACATTTTACAAATTCCATTTTACTATTGGAAATGTTTTTTTTTCCTCTTAGTTCCCATTCCTGCACCTGTTCATAATGAGGCACCTGTTCATAATGAGGCTCAGAAGTAAGTTGTAATGGCTCACTATTTTATGTTAAGTTGCATTTCAATCTGACATAAAAGTCTACAGTTTTCATTGAAATACTGAGAAGGAATAGCAATGCTTATGGATAGTGTTTTAGAGTAGAAGAAATGCAAATGTGTATTGTATTTAGCATGTGCATGTCTATTTAAAATATGTTGACACGACACTACTTTTGTTTAGGCTCTCTGTTTTGGAGCCAGCCCGAGTTTTCTACTTGTTTACAACAACAACTACCAAAAAACCAAAGGAAGTGTACATGAAACAATCAGCTTGTGCCAAATCCGAAGGTGCGCGTCTTCCAGGTAATGGAGCCTCTGTTTCGCTACAAAAAGAGGCGTCTGTGCAATTGGCTGGAGCTAATGGGAACAAGGAGGCTGGAGCCACCGGGGACCAGGAGGCAACGGAAGCACCGACTACGATTTCGGCTGATGCCTCATTTCTGCCTTTATCTCCCTTAGTCGGCACATTGGAAGGTTCTGCAGTGCTTGATGACTTCTTGGGTAGCCCTGTGGGCATAGATCAGGTCAGAGAGCTTGTCAGCAGTCTCCAGGAAGACTTGATCTCATCTGCTCAGAAGACTCAAACTGAGGTGCAGTCCTTATCCAATCAGGGAGCGCCTGCAAGTTCTCTTAACATTGCTCATGACGTACCGGAATAGTTTTTGCCGAAATGACGCGGCTTGCTTGGCATGCCTTTTTGAGTACATAATTGTAGTTTAATCTGCCCATACTACTACTTTCTCTGTCAGGACTCAGTTTCACACTCTACGTTTATATGTACCATAAGAAATATGCAAGCTAACGTCTTTTGGTCAGCGTACTTGCTGCTAATCTCATAGGAATACTGTCAATGACTTCTGAGTTACTTTTGATTGAAGGTAATACTTGGAAGATTGGGAAACTAAAGTATACAACATCTTGAAGAATCCCTTAATGTTTTGACATGCCTTTAGCAACACTAATACAAATGTTTCTTAGAACCATAGCAAAACATTACATTACCATACCTGTAGCAAAAAAATTACAATTCCATATTACAGTCAAATAATATTGTGATCATACTGCTCGTCTACATGAGGGCATATATTGAGTTGTGTGGCTTAGGTATATTTAGCTTTTTTTAAATCTTGTATACAGCATAATACAAATATTTGACAGTGGTGTAAATATAATTCCTTAAGATGCTGTTTAACTCGTCAATGTTTATTACTTTCTCATGGATGTATTACACTCTGAACAAGTTTCGTGTAGACCTATAGAATTTTGCTTAAATGTTTACTTTTTTTCATTATTTAAATAAACAAACTTGACACAAACTTGAACCATTCCAAAGATACAACTAGTAAAAAATATATTGCATTCATAAACACCTATTCGACATTTCAAAATATGTATATATCTTCTTAAAATACAAAGATCTTTAAAGCAACGCTTTCTCGAATGCATTCAATATTTATTTAGACATTATTTCTGCTTCGTACAACAAACGTATAGGGCTTGTACATCGTGACGTCACCTCGCAATGACCGCCTCCATTTTGGAAGGATAAGAACATTAGAATGTTATTATGTTAGTAATGTTTTTTTTGGTCATTGTTTAGTAATTAATCGTGGAATGATTTGTCATTATGGGGAGACATTGTGTTTGAAACTGCCACAGCGCTTCTCATGCGACACGTGGCAATTGCCACGTGTCGCATGAGAAGTGCCACGTGCCAGTTTGAATTAGCCTAGGTTACGTCGTATTTAGGTGATTTAGGATTTTACAGCACTACAACTCATTAGTCCTCTCAATATGGCGGAGTATCGGCAACAAACAATCCCATGATGCATTCTGATGTACAAGCCCGAATAGCTGAAACGACTAAAACCAGGATTGGCTTCTTCGGAAGTGTCAGCAAACTCGAGAAGAAAAAAATATATAACTATTTGCCTTTACTATGAATATTTATATTTGGTCATAGCTTTTTTTGACACGCTCGTTCGTTCATTTGTTTCATTTTTTTAATGTCTGATTTGATATCCATGCACCGACCCCAACAGGACCGTTCCCAGAATGGATGTACAGGTTCCTTCTCATCTTACGACGGAAGGACCTGTATTAGTCTACCGCAACGCAATTTCCGGGCTCTTCCTATGAGCGGTGTACGCCAGTTAACTTAAGGAGTTAAGTCACCGGGGCGAGAAGAATAAGAACATGATAAGAATAACAACAACTACAAGGAGAATACATGTGAAGTTTGACAAAGCAATAACCGAAACATGTAACAGAAATGGATATAGTGGCCATGACATTTTCTGAACAAATGATATATTTCTTGATGTGGAAAATTATATTTTAACTAGACAAACCCTGCCAGGAACATTTCATGAAGAACCTGATTAAAATCGAAACTTTTTATATTTAGCTCCGTTGACTCCCATACAACTTTTTCCGTTTGTAAGGTCCAGGCAATGACGCAGAAGGTAGGCGTGACTTAGCCGCTCTATCCCTCTATCGGAAGTCCCTCCCTCTCTTCTCGCCGCTCAACCACTGCGCTAAACCCATGTAACTAAAAGTCCCGCCCTCTCTCTCTCTCGCCAATAACGCTCATTTGGAGCATCCCGTTCCAGGCGTTCCGTCGTGGGATGAACAGGTCGAACAGGTTCCCGGGCTTCTCGTCTCACGACGGAAGGGGGTGTATTTAATCTTAACGTCACGTCGCAGACGTTTTCTGACTGGTCACACACATGTATACTGAACCGCGCCGTTTCTATGGTTTCCTCTAATCTGCAGTAATCAACACACGGGAGTATGCGCGACACACATTTCAAGTTATACCGAAATTAGACTTCATTACTTCAACATCTAAAATGGTAAATGTGATTTACGAATTGCAAATGTACTTTATGTTGTATGATGTCATTTTGCTAAACAACAGCTTCCCATGTTGAGCCAATGTTGCCATACATGTAGCTAGCAGGTGATTAGATTACTAGAATACATTGTCAATTTGTTCAGGTTTTTCTCTTTCGTCTTTCAGTCATCTGTAAACCAGCGTCCTAACATGACGCGAATCCAACAACAAAAGATGATATCTGCACATCGGCACCAAGAGCAACAACGGGAGGAGCACACTAAATGCATCAACAGAGACATGCAGATACACGCCGGTCTCATGTCTGAGGAGAGAACGGAGAAGAAGCGACATCTACGGAGGATGCAACACGAGTTGCATGAGAGACACATTGAGGATGGTATCCTCAAGGTTGGGCTAAACCTCCATGCAAAAGTCATAGCCTACACATCTTCAATCTCAATTATCCAATATTAAAGTCATGCTGAAAGCGTGAATCTTAGAGGTTGCACATTGAGAGTATATTTCTATATATATGATCTTACTTTAAAACGGTCAGAATAATACTATTGAAACCCTGTTCACTGACAGTCTGAGGAGGAGAGAATCTTCAAGGAAAAGCAGCTTGAACAAGAAGAGAGAATGGCCAGAGAGTTAGCCCGCATAAACTATGAGACACAAAGAGATGAAAAAATGAGACAGCATATTAAAGAGACCAGGTATGTACATTAAGCTTTTCAATTGATACATTAAAGATTGCAAACTGAATCATGTATTTCCCGGGTACAATTACTATATATTTATTCATTACTGTACATTACTTGTATAATTATATAAGTTGCTCTAATTCTCTTATTTTATTCAGCATTGAGCTTCGAGAGTTGGAGTCACAGCTGAGGTCTGCGTATGTGAATAGGGAAAGGGCTGCACAGATTGCTGAGAAAGAGACCATGAGGTTTGAGACTATGGTGAGGTTATATCTCTTATCTTAAGAAACTATATATATACAGTATATATATATAACAAGGTTCTGGTTACAGTCCATTTCTTTAGCAGAGTGGAGTTGGACAGTTGCCTGGTCTCCAGTGTGGCACCAGTGTGCCATATCTGTTGATGGTGTTGGCAAACAATCGGTGTTGGCCAACATTCTAAAGTTGGGTGTTGGTGCTTGTTGGGGCAGTGTGCAAGCATGCCCTTATAATCTTTCCAAGCCTTGTATTGGACTGATAATTATATTTTGTTCATGCAAATGTTCTCCAGTAGTGATAGCCATGAGGAGGGAGCATGGTGTTTTGAGTTGACCGGGAGGGAATGCCTGCGATTTTGAGATGAGCAAAATTAGAGAAAAGTATAGAGACAAATGCATTGGTACTAGTTGTGTAGTCAGAAGGGTTTCTTCTTTGTCATGATTGCCTTTTTTTTCTTGTTAAGTGCGCTTAATTTGCCAAATAACCTGACTACTACGATTTGTTGATTTGGTTTGGTGTTGTCGAAGGTATTGAAAGGTTAAATCTGACAGAATTATTTATGATGAGTCATTGGGAACTTTCATCGTGGCCCTGTTGACAGAACTAATTTGACTGTATCGAAACGGGCTCCCTGATAAACGGCAACTAAACGAAGTTAAGGATCCTGGGCGGGCACTGATATATTCTGACAGTTGCATCTTTGTTTCTTCTGACCTAAGCGCGAGGAAGCCGACTTTGCCCACAAGATGAAAAGTGAACACGAGCGGGTGTCTGCTGAGCAGAAGAAGCTCGATCAGAAGCACTGTGAAGACTCCATGCAGCACCAGAGGGAGCTGGAGCAGCAGTTGGTGGAGAAGGAGCTCAAGCGTCAGGAGGCCTACGAGGAGTTCCTCAAGGAGAAGCTCTTGGTTGACGAGATCGTCAGGAAGATCTACGAAGAGGACCAGATGTGAGACACCTTCACTCACCCACCGTGTTGTTTGTTGCATCCACCATTTCCCTTGC
Organism: Trachyrincus scabrus; assembly: GCA_900303215.1. Classification (NCBI taxonomy): domain Eukaryota; kingdom Metazoa; phylum Chordata; class Actinopteri; order Gadiformes; family Macrouridae; genus Trachyrincus; species Trachyrincus scabrus. The sequence continues at coordinate 17,362 of OMNO01079172.1, read as the reverse complement.
TAAACGTCATCGCATCCCCTCTCAAAACACGCCTTCTTGCAGGGAGAGACAGCTGAAGCTAGAGAAGGTGCGAGCCACGCAGCAGTATATTGAAGCGTTTAAGAAGCACCAGGCTGAGTGGCGGCGTTTGGAGCGTGAAAAGATTGAGGCGGAAAACCGACGCATCAGGGAGTTCTGCAGCAACCAGCAGCAGATGGAGGAGACCAGAATGGCCAAGGTTCATGAGAGAGAGCAAGCAAAACAGCACCTTCAAAAAATGGTGCGTTAAGCATTTCACCAACTCTCATTGAAAACATTAGCGTCAAACAACATGCTTTATATCTTGCCTTTACAACAAGCAAAACATGCATATATTTTTATTTTATTGTATTTTTTTTAAGCTCACTGAAAAGTACGAAGTGGAGAGGAAGCAGCGCGAGGAAATGGAGCGCGTCCGCGAGGAACTTTGCTTGGAGGAACAAGCCGAAGCCATGAGGAAGAAAGAAATTGTAAGTCATTTTTTGAATGTTAATCGTATCATTCTGTGCAGCAAAATAGTTTATACATTATCTATGAAACTGAGGTCTCTCTGAGCTTTTGTCCTTATATTAATCATTATATTGGCATAAAGACAAATGTTTAGCTATAATCTTGGGATGTTCTGTTTTGACCGTTCGTCATTTAATGCAATTCTATACTGTATATATTTAGCCATGCATCTGCAACTACCAATTGCTTGCAGATGTGTCTATGAACAAAGCGTGTCCTAAACAATCAAACAAATGCTGTGTGTGTGCGTGCATTTAAATGTATTATAGACTTCAAATGCCAAACTTCCACACCTGAATCCTGTGCGTCGTATTTCTGTCATGTTTGCAACAGGAAGAGATGGAGAAGAAGATCCGCCAGAGGCTGATGTTCCAGCAGACCTGCCATGAGCAGATGGTTTTTAAAGAAATGCGCAAACAGGCGGAGAAAGAAGAAGAGGAGGCTTTCCGCCAGATGATGATGGCCAAATTCGCAGAGGACGATCGCATCGAGCAGATGAACGCTCAGAAAAGGCGCATGAAGCAACTGGAGCACAAGAGGGCTGTTCAGAAGTTAATAGAAGATCGTAGACGGCAACATGAGGCAGACAAGGTGCTGGTTGTTAACTTACAACATACTGTTCATACATATTTAAATCTCTCGTATGTTCTATTATTTATCACTTTGGGCTGAATAATGCATTCTAATGCAAAAATATTTAGAAATATTTCCTGATACTGCTCATCTCAGTCTTAGAAATATCTCTCATTTATTTGTCATATAAATTGCAAAGTATAACTGATAATATATGTTGATCTGTTATGTTGTTGAGGTTCTGTCTAAACCAAGCATTTGTGTATCAGGAAAGGTTCTGAGTGGGCCTTTACTGTCAGTATTGGTAGTGTTGTACAATGCAGTGTTAAGTCCACTGATAAGTCAATGCAATGTGGCTAACGCAATGAAACCCTCACCCAATTCATATATAATGCAAACAAATCAGTATTTATTTCGCCTTAATCCAAGGATTAAGCCAGGAATACAAATTATTTGTAGAATTTCTTTGAGAGCATTTCTAATCTCCTGGAATACATTTGGAAAGAGATGGATTTGACACACCAGAACTAGTGTTAATCTTTCAAACAAAATGTCTCCGACAAATGATAATGAACACTTTGTTTTTGCCAGGAACTTGAGGCGCAGGAGAGGGCAATGGAGCGAGAGAGGGAGGCATTGCGTCGGCAGATTATTGAAGAAGAGAGACAACGGCTTCTTAAACATCATGCAACTAAACTCCTTGGATATTTTCCTAAGGTAAGGGAAAGTAAGTTGTTCATGAATAACCCTGCGTTGTCTCATACTGAAATGGTGTATTGAAGACAGTGTGACATTTTCCAGGGTTTGTTTCGGGAAGACGACCTTGAACACTTTGACGAGGAATTCCGGAGCAACTTTCAGAAACACCAGGCAGATATTTTCTCTGGAGAAGACTGGGAGGGTGATGAATAATGTGTTTTCAGTCCCTAAATGGCAGCGTACACTACATAACTCTCATGACACAATGTCATGAGGAGTTGATTAACTTAAAGCACATAGTGACTATAACCCTATTTTCTTAGACTGCAATGCATTTTAATTCACATTAAATTCCATTGAAAATGTTTTTATTCTCAAAATGAATTCTGTCATGTGAAATTGTGGACAAAATATATTTTCCAAGCCACAAGGGATTGCTGGATTAATGCATTCAAGGCCAACCTGTAGGTTTAATAGTGCTGTCGCTATTGACAACCAGAAGTGGCGGTCATTGGAGCAAATGTTAAGCAAGAAGCCACTCACCTGCCCCATGCTGTTAGTGGAGGCTCTAGTGCTGATGTGTTAAAAGTGTGAGGTTAATGGACCCTTTTCACAGAGGCATTGTAGGACAAACACAGGTGTCACTCATAACACTAATTATGGGTCTGCCCCTTTTGTGTACCAGGGCCCGGGTAGTAGACTAAACTAGTGAAGATCAGTCTACCAACCGTGCCCTGGTACATAGCAGACCCATAGTGTTATGAGTGACGCCTGCCGTCCTACGATGACGCCTCTGTGAAAAGGGTCTATTGTGTGATGGTAGTAAGAGATATGAATGAAGTGAACTCAAACCTGTGATCTCTGACACAAAATGTTATCACTTTAGATTAGACCTTGTGTTGATTGACGATGTGATAAAATTTGGCAAGCCTACTAATATAAAATTGCAAACAATTTATTCATAGATGTCGATTTAATAACCACACTTCTAACTTTAGATTTTTTCAATTGAAAGGAATTGTAAGAATACAATTGGCAGTGGACAAATTGCAAATTATGTGTCCTGAGTAGTCCTCAACGCATTTGCTACCACATTACTAAAGACGCTCCTTGGACTTTAATGGGTCTGCGTTGTAGTGGTTTAACATCGCCACACGATGGCGCCAAATGTAATTTATGACAATATGCTTTCACTTCAACTTTCTTCGTGTTGTTTTTTTACTATGATGTTCTTAACACTACTACGTAGCTTACATCTGCTTTGTCTGTCCAGATAATCATGTATTATTCTGTACATTTGATAAAACTAAACTAAGTACGAGACGTGAGATTAGAGTATTGCTCTATAATACCCAATACTTCTGTCTACTGCTGAACTGCTCTAGTGTTCCTGTTCCTGTCTTTATCAAATCAATGTAACACATCAAAATTACTTCCCACAATGCATTACTTGTCACAAATGTAACGGTTCTCAATCTCTTTTATTAAAGTTGTAATTATATTATGGTAACAAACAGTAAGATGACGATATATGTTAGACATCCAAGGAATGGCTTATGTTTGCTCTTGACATCAAGTAGGCTTAATCAAATCAGCCTTACAAATGTACAAATTCAGTCTGTAGCCTAATTCTAAACATTGAATAGTATTGTTTGAAGAGTTACAGTACAAAACAACAATTTTCTTGTTAGCTTCCCCATCAGGGTCTGACCCATCAGACTGGTTCATATCCTTATAAAAAGTTCATATTGTGTCGCTGCTCTCAAAGACAAAATGTCTTTAAATGTAGATATCATTTCCGATCATTACCAAAAAAAAACTGTTTTGAAAATATATATTTATACTTAGAAGTGAAAATCAAAATACATTCTAGTCTCTAAAAATGACAAAGCTGATGTAATTAGGGCCCCTACCCTATTGTATTTGTTTGTGTCATTTATCTCGTGCTGAAAAGGCTATAACCTATAGATGCAAAAAAGTAATGATATAAAAAAGCTTATATAATAGGTTTGACCCAAAACAACACTTGGTTTACATGTGTCATTCCTCATGGGGAACAAATGCAAAACCTTAAAGACCAATGAAGTCCGCCATGAAGGGGTTTTCTCCATCATGACATTTTGGTAAAACTTAGAAAGATAATATGCAATTACATGCACACATTCAATGTTCACAATTGTGAGAGCTAGCAATTGGATAGGGTACCACGGTGCATTGAAGGGGTATGGCAGCTGGGTGGCTTGATACAGGAGTGTGTGCTGGAAGCAAGGGGCGTCATATTTTCTGTATAAAACCATGAGCATTCACTGAATGTAGAAGGGTATAGTTCCACTGAATGTCCCAATTAGGATACACAAGGAAATAAAGGACTACAGGTGCGACTTGCTTTTAAAATAGTACGTGTCCTCAGACCTTTGATATCCAAATAGTCCAGCTTCAGAAGTAGCTGATGTGAACATACGAAAACGTTATTAAGAATGTCAAATATTCTGCCCTATTTTACGGAAAACATACGGACAGGATGCCTCGTCTCACCATTGCTACAAGGATGCGTTAAATCCTACATCCATGTAGCCACTCTCAATCCCCAAACTTTGGTCAATCATTGGTGGTTCAACTGATTTGCACCGACGGGATAGGCTGAAAAAAACATTGGTTGTCTACTTTGCTCTGTTGAGCCCTTTGACAAGTCATGTAGCTCCCCCACAACAACACTAGTTGGGTGGGGCAGTTGTAGCTGCCAGACAATAGGATGTGACTGCTGTAGGAGAATGTGCAACCACAACAAACTCCTACTCTTAACAGTAACGTAACAGTAAGAACATACACATGTACACACTTATTGGCCCCTGCTGGAAAATCCAGTTCTTTGAAATATGATTCCTCAAAATGGGACTTGAACATCACGGCTAACGAGCATAGCAAAGTTTGAACTAGTGCAGTTAGCCCTGTGTTCCTTTTCATAATAGTATAGTACAAGTGAATAACATGAAGCAAATCTAGGTCCAGGAGGGAACAGTGGAACAGGCTAGCTGTAATGGCACACGCAGGCAGCAAAGCAAGCCCTTGTATATGAGTACCAGTCCTTTGTCAAAGGCAAATGTTTAGAACAAGTCATGAAAATAACAATATCTTGCTTTCTGCTTGTATCTTGGCAGTCATGCATTTAGAGTAACTAACACTTAAATCAATCCTGAGGGTTGTGGTACACAAGATAAAATGGCTCTTTCTGGTTGGCTGAAAATGGTGACAGGCAGGTAATGCCATTTTGAAATACACATTAGATAAGATGTACTATTAATACCAGAGGTGAAATTTGGGTAATATAGGCATGTACCTGTGGTCATTTTCTTAAGTCTATCAATCTTGCACACAAGGGGACAGTTTTTCAGGGAAATCCATTCAAATGATGAGTGACCTGCATTTGTTTCAGTTACTTTGACACCGTTAATATCATATCATATTTGTTATTATTCTGGTAAAAACCACATCAGGCAGGTTCCAGTACGGCTTCATCAATTCATAGAGATATTTTAGCATTTAAACAATGAAACCAAATACTCACTATTTAAAAAAGACAAGTACTTATTAGTGACTGCTATCTATTCTAAAAGTTTGAAGTCGCTATTTCTGTTTTACAAAATAGCAAATTTGATACTAGTAATTATTAACTATTTCAAAAGCTCCTATATTTAATTCAGTAACCATTTAGATGTATTGCCATAGAATGCCACTTTGAATCTCTTGGACTTTACAGTTCAGATATGAACATTTCTCCTTTGACTTGAAGTGTCAAAGGGGCCGTATGTAGTGTGAATAGCATCCTAAGGGGGCGGGATAGAGAAGCTAGGCTGTCCTACCTGTAGGAATCCTTGAATGAATGATCTGCGTCTGTATTCACGATGAGCAGATAAGTGTCTTCTAAATGACTAAATAGTAGCAAGTAGTAATTTTACTGAGGTATTTAGTTTGACTAATTCATACGGTTTACTAATCAGCAGGCATTACTAGTAATGGCAAACTTGCTAGGTTTCATGGCTTCAATATAAAAACAGCTTGCAGTAGATGTGTTTCTTGCTTATACTGAATCTGTTTGAGAGAAAACATTGTCTAGCCAAACTGGAAACGTTTCAGTCCCCGACATCAAACTAACAGTCGTTGAGGAAAAAGGTGAAGGATCAAAAAAAATTCCATATATGAATTGATTGCATTTAAAGGAACACTCCCATTTAGGGAAATGTAATTGTGCTAAGAACAGGAGTAAGGCTAAAGTGCAACGCACACAGCCGCACCCAAAGCCCATAGGACGCGCCCGTCGTCCCATGATTATCAGATTAAACAGCAGCAAAAAAAAAAGCTAAATCGTGTGCAGCAACGCTTGGGAACACACACACACAGCGGCAGCTGTGTGTGTGTGTGTGTGTGTGTGTGTAATGGCTTCTATGTGCATCCATGTATTGTGCCAACTCGTTTAGAATGTGATTAATATCTTCACATTTTGACCGTGGGTTAAGAAAAACCAAAAAGCATTTCCCCAAAACAAGGAGTGTTCCTTTAAGCACCTGGCGAGTATGTACCTTTTGCTTCTGAGAAGCTGTGCTCATTCATTCAGCCATTGGTTCATTCAAGCAAACAGAAAACCACTCTTCTCACTTTTCAAGTTTTGCTTTTCAATCGGTTGTGTGTCTCGGGGACGGATCGTCGGATGGATGTCCGTTACCATTTCAAAAGGGACAACCATTGGAGCTGTCATTCTATCATCTGCCGCAAGTCTACAGCAGCCGCAGACGTAACAGCCTGCTGCCGAAGGCTCTAGCAGTGGGTGGTGTTGGTGTGCGGGTCGCATCGCGAGCGCGGCTGGAGGGGACTGTGCTTCAGCGACGGGGAGGGGGTGCACTTGTCTGGGTTGTGGTTGTCTCCCGCTGCGTGCCACTTGCCCTGCTCCTCCTTCATGAAGAGCTCCACCATGAGGATCTTCTCCTTGTGGATCTGGAGGCTGATGTCCTTGGGTATGTCTGGGATGAGCCAGTCCATGAAGTCGCTCATCAGCATCACCACGTTCTGCACGGGTTCAACGAGAGTGGACAGACTGGGGGTGAGGTTTGAAACGCAGCGGTAGAGTAAACAGAAGCCAGGGACTTCTGTTTATCACACAACACCATCATTGACTTGTAAAGGAACTTGGCTCAAACTGTAGACCACGATTGTTTTCAGAAATGTGTGTGCAACTTTGACACGTACATTTTGTCACACCGACATACACAGATCCACACAACAGACCTGTGTGGCTAATACAAACGGTTTGGAATGTGTACTTGGATCGAACAGGAATGCATTCATATAAATAGCTTCATTTGGGGTTTTTTCTAACCTGAAACAGGATAACAAAAGCAAGGCGAGCTGCCAAAATGGCCCAGAACTCCTTGGTAAACTCATAGGGCGTGCTGGTCCCAGGGGGCTCTCTGTAGTCCTTATACCTGTGCGGAGAGACGGTGACATAGAGAGATATTTAACATCGTTATTATACATCAACATTTTGACTCCATGGAAATGATCATCTCGAGTCACCTTACCTGCATAAATCCACTCTGTAGCCCAGGTTCATGGGCTGCAGCGGGGCCGTGCCCGTTTGGAAGTCGCTGGTGTTGAAGTAGGAGAGGGTGTGGTTGACAAAACCATGCATTGAGCCGTCAGGGCTGTACATGTACTGGTAGACAAGCCGTGGGATGAAATCGGATGTGAAGGAGATGACAAAAGCCTGTGGGGGTGACGATCAAAACGGAAACATTAGGATGAATATTAGATATGAATAAATAAAATACCATATGCAATAGTGGACCATGTGCAATGTGCAGTGTACCCGACAGGGGCTACTAGGCTCAAGGGCCGCAGGACACGTGCCCATGGATGGACAGCTCTGCCACCAAGGACATTGACATTAGTCATTGATGATGACATTTACAGCCACAGCCCCATACTCAAGTCCCTCAGGATCCTTCTGAGGTCCTGAACTCGCTACCGTCATTGGAATTAGGATTCTTGTGAGAGTTTTACCTCAACAACATTTGGAGCCTGGGCCCTTTTGAAAGCCATGGTACTCTCCATCTCTCCATGCTAGGCTTTAGCATCAATTAGGAGACGAGCTACCCCGGCTGTTTTGCCCAGGAGTATCCCTAGACTCAATCACCAAGACGCTGACACGCTCTCCTCAGCAAGGAGAGGCCCTCCTGTCCCTCTCAACGTTTCTAAACTCAGATTATTGACGTTTTCAGTTTACTGTTGTATCTGTCAGGTGCCACAGAAACCGTTGGCGTGCTCATTAAGAGTAATCCATTCATTACATGACAGCACCCTCATTTGCACCTCATTTACAGCTTCGCTATCGGGTTCCTTGATTTCAGACCTTTTGGCCCTAAATGGACTGAGTGTATTTGGGGGGACACTTGTGGGCCAAAACGTGGACTCAATTTCATGCCTTTTGCCATTTGTATCGTGCATTTTATTTTGTTGTGCAAAAATATGCTATGAACTTGTTCATAACTCATCAACTTGATGATGCCCTTCCCCATTCATCATTACAAGCATTCTGTTCTCTTGTTGAATATATTTATGTGGAGTGTGTGTTGTTGGTGGCTGGTTTAAGCAGCCTCATCTGGTCGGAGTTAGACTGATTAGACTCTGGGGCTGGGTGAGGCTGCACACCTGTGGGGCATTGGCTAATCAGGCCCACAGGTTAAACCAGCCACCAGCACACACACTCAGGAGGAGTGCTAGCATGTACCACCTGCTCTGTTGTTCAGACTACCACAAACTAACAATAAACCGGTTTACTCATCAACTGCCTGTGTCCTGCTGTGGGAGAAGCCCGGGAAAGCCATCGGAGATGGCATGTGGCAGGGCTGCCACAATTTATTTGATTAAAATGTTTACTTTCTTACTTTATATAAATATATATATATTGATCAGATTTTTTTATTGTAATAATAATACAAAAATTGCAGGACTCACATTGACAATGACTGCTACCTTGCTGAGGCCCCTTAACAAGTTGTACCAGATACCTGTAAAAGATTAGGATTAGGATTAAAACAACTCTTTCAGGTTCAGATCACTGCAGACTAAACTGCTCATGTATTCTCCCAAATGCATCTGACTTTTCAACCACATGGCTAGAATGAATGTGGAAAATGTATATCATATTATATTATTGTAACATTCGAATGATCATGTCAAACTATATATTTTAAGACTTTTTTTCTCTTTTGGTTAATACGGGCCACACCCACTAGTGCCACCCACACCGGTGTGTTCCGTTCGGTGATTTTGGTTTGAACATTAAGCATAGGAAGAGAAGAAAGAGAAGAGATTGAATGCTGACAGTTGATTTAATCCCCAGCGAGAGCGGATTACCGATGTCTTTGGCTCGGACGGCGATGGGCCTTCGGAGCCCCATGACAAATTTCTTGGCGTCCAGGCGGATCTCGATGATGTTGTTGAGCAGAGCGAACAGCGGCGCCAGAGGGAACGAGGCCACGAACAGAGTCACCATTCCGAACTGGATGACTGCACAGGAAGCCACAGGGAACGAGTCAGTTATACAGGCAAAATAACTGTTATTACTCGTGCAAGTGGTCTTTGAGGAAGGCTTTAGAAGGCATGCAAGATCACAATCGCCTTAGTGTATTATATTTGTATTGCATTTGTATTATATTTGCATGTGTGTGCGCTGGCATGTGTGCCTGTGTGTGTTCACAAAGACTCACTCATCTCCATGTACTCTGGGCTGAGGCCCACAAAGGGCCCCAGAAGGTGGTCCTTCTCGTATCGCTGGAGGGTCCTGTTGCGCTCCTCCTCTTGCTCAGAGTCCATCTCAGACTTCCTCCTCCTCAGCATCTTCTTCAGTTTTCTGCACAGAGGCCACAGCGTTATTCACAATGCTGTACGAAGAATATTGCAATACAAAGTAGGTACATTAGGCAGGCAAAGTAGCTCTATAATAACCTCAATGGAAATACTGTATATATGAAGGAATGCCAATTTCCCTATGGAAATGTGAAGGCTTAAAAAGCGTCCACATTCACATAAAAACTAAAACGTTTGTTCAATCTGTGTATACACTGTACGGCCGGTCCACTTTAAAGGATTATCGAAGCCTCAGGGTTTTCATTCAGTGCTCCCTCCTGCCCTGTGGGAAGACCTGGATTCACCCCACGAACCTGGACGAAGCATATCATGGTATTTTTAAGTGAATGAGGAACATGGCTAAAAGACTAAAAGGGGCAAAAGAAAGGGAGAAATATAAGCGGTTAACGCAAGGGCACTCGTCAAGTTCATCTGAAACCTGTTGGGATCAGGGAAGAACGAAGGTTGAGAACCAATAAAGAGCCACCCCCCC
>OMNO01079171.1:1591-14404 GCA_900303215.1 Trachyrincus scabrus | reverse complement strand
TATTGGGTTTTGTAGCTCGCCATGGGTATAATAAACTCCATCTCCCTAACAAAGTAGCTTCATTGACATTGTATACTGGTGTGAACAAGTGGCGTTTCAGCAAAATGCGTCGTTGCACGGTGCTCTCTTGCTGGAATCCGATGAAGTACGATAGTATCAATGCAATTTGGACAAAGAGCAAAGGAGCAAAAGGAAGAAAAAAGAGAAACAAACGCCCAATAAACTCCCAAATAGCACTTTCACATTGCATATTGAAAGCATTATGTCCTTTGGACCATTGTGAACGCTCTCATTGTATTTTTACTCGTGAAAATGTTCACTGGCAAACGGACAAGCCTCACAGCCGTGCTGTTGGTCCCCGTGGGCTGCTGCTAAACACACTACAAATGGAAGCCAGCAAGCAAGAAGTCAATTGTGAGCATTATTATCAATCAGTAGGTCCTAACAAAATCAGCACTTCACCCCCCCGGGTGAAAATGCTCCTATTCAATGTGGATTCAAATACTGACGTAGGAAAGAACATTTTGAACAATTACATGTCACAGTAAATGAGTAAATGTTTCCCAGATAAACCGGAGGCACGTCAAGATGTTTCTGCATAGCACCGATTTCAACATGAGCAAGAGAGACTTGGGTTGTTCCCCAGGCTCAGAAGTCCGTCTCCTAACTAGTGTTTGCGCACGTAGGGACTTTTTTTGTGGCACGCCAAACCACAGATACAATCAGTTAAAATCACATGATTTATTTTGTATGAAATAAGTAATCGTACTATAATATACAGTAGCACGGGCACCTCGTTCCTCCGACTTCACTCTCCTCGCCACCCAGTATACGTGTGTATGTGTGTGTGTGTGTGTGCGTTGCAATTTGCACTACATATTTATTTCAGTTTCCCTCTTTTCATTAGTTGCTCGGCAACTGCTTGTTCCAACCAGCTGCTTAAACTCCATACAACAGCAATTGAATGCAATTTATTGACAGCATGTCGGCACACGTACACATGAAAGATATCCATACATGTGGACCTCATTTTAAATGCAAATGTATTGAGTTTGGGTGACAATATGTTGACAGGAAAAAGGTGCACTCTTTACCCATTCCACTCACCCACCACGCTATGCATCCTTAGGGTTTTTTGGCACTAGGGTGCAGCTGGCACATAAGGGTGTCAGGCACCTGGCAGAGACCGGCCATTTCAGATAGCACAGCTGTCCAGTTTCCCTTTAAGATGGCAGCAGTGCTGGCTTCCCCCGCGGGTAGAAGCGTCTACATCTTGCAACTACGCCATAGCAGCGATGACGAAGCATCATCATTTCTAATGGCGTTATAAATTAGGGGGCGCATATTAGGGGTGCAAGCGAGTACTCGTCAAGCAAATCATAAACGATTACAAATATATTGTAATCGAAAAACGTTTTGTAGTCATTTTTCCGACATCTTACATATATATGTTTGTCATGTATGTCATTAAATAGTCAAAAGCCTTCGCCGTTGTGCAGTCGTGCGTTGTTGTGAAGAGGCTGTATAAAATAGGTTTGTTCGCCAACGTTTAGTAGCTGGAGTTCCCCACGCGTTCGACAAGTTTCACAATAATGACCGCCCGCCACGAACATTATAATTTCTGGGGTATTTCTTGCATCCCCAGCGCATGTACCTTCATATGGGCTGCTCACACTGCGCTGGATGTAGTACTAAAGTAATACATGATATGACTCTCCCACCTGCCCCAACTCTTTGCCAGCATTGTGCTTGCTTAATTTCCAAGTTGCTTCTTGTGGAGGTGCCAACTTAACTTTTCTGCTTTGTTTGGAAGACTCGCTTTTTAAATTGACTTACTTCTAGGTAATGTTGATTTTTTTTTTATGTTCATTGGTAATATATAAGTTTGTTATTGTTCGTTGCTTGTACTAGCAATGATTCACTTTTTGTATAAGCTACAACAAGCCTTTCCACTATCTTGCAGAAACAACTTTTGATTACCAGGAGCGAATCAGGAATTACGCGGCGAGGCTGTTGGTGTTAATAAAAAGGCTTTCTTTATCAAAATTCGGTGGTGTTTTCATGCCTCCCCGTGTTCATGTGGGTTTCTTTATAATAGCAGGGTGTTGCTGAACACAATCATTTGATGCTCAGTGAGTATAAAATAAAGCATTTTGGTGAAACTTGGGGTGAATAGTTTCCCTGTCACTATGTAGCTCTGGAGATAATGTTTGGTAATGAGGAAATGTTTGTGAATCTATATTTATGAATCTATATTTATTAAGAAAAAAACCTGGCATGTATATTCTATTATCTTTTAATAATATCACCCAAGTTTACTAGCATTTTGCAGAAAAAACAACATGTGGATTGTTTGTTTCCAAGTAGCATTGTTCTGCGCTAGCATTAGCTGCCTACTGTTCTCTCAGATGTAGCGCCACAGGCTGGAATGCTTGTTACAATTAACATACCTGCCAACCTGCACGCATTTTGTGTGTAACTAGGCAATTCTTGGTCAAAGTACGAGTTGCGAGTTAAAACTACGCAGCAATGGACTTTTCCATTAGTATCTCCCCCCCCAAAACTCAACGTTGACTCACTGTTGAAAGGTAAGATAGGAGGGGAAAGAAACAATGTACAAATAATGATGATTTTGTAACTATAGTTAGTATATTACATTTAAAACCAATCTTAGTGCACTTGCTAACATTCGCTAGCTTGTTGTTGAGTTTTAGCTAACTGTACGCCAAACAGTTCGGTGCTCACAAAATTATTATTCATCGGGCATACTCATTAAAATACGATATGGTTATGTGAAACTTGCTGCTACTTGCTAAAAAAATGTATAGTATCAAATACTAATCAGCTAGCTTACCCTCATTATAGGTTAATGATAATAATGTTATCTAGGTGGAATTTCACCAAACACATGACATAAGGCTAAGAGTTAATTTTTTTTTTTAAATAACGCAAACATAATCATGTTATTCATAATGCCAGGTAGCTGATATGTCAGATCATTAATTACTAATATTGCTACCAAAGACGGTCTACTTTATTTTGAAACTGGTAGAATTGTTTTATCCAATTAACTTTTTTAATGGGGGTATATTGTTATTGTGAATGGTGATTTCCTAAAATATGCCTTAAAGAAATCTGAGTGCATGGTGCGCGCATCTAGATGGTACTCATAAATATTGTCCAAGGTTGGCAGGTATGAATTAAGGCTATTTTATAACAAACACAGGTCTTTGTCACGTTCAGATATATTTGTCTCTTGCTTGAGTTGCTTCAAAGCATATTAGCATTTTACTCGATGGGAAAATACATATCTGGATTTAATAAGGCAACTAAAACACACACACACAGCTGTTGATAAAAACCTGGTTCTGGACAATTTGAAACTGGTTCTGCTGTGCACACAAGCCTGCATTTGTCCCCTCTGCTGCCCATGGGGAGTGCATGTCCATGCTTTCGGCGTGATTAGCTTTCAAAGCTTTCAGCTCTTGCACTGATTCAGTCACTCAGACATGGTGAAGCTTGCTACTACACAAAGGATGGGGACGTACGTTAGATAAGTGTCAATAATACATATTTTTTCAGATCACCAAATGATGCCAGGAGATTCGAGTTTCATAGTGTGTGCACATGTGTGTGGAGTGGACACACGTACATAACTAACTATAACTCATATCGCAACATAGCTTTTCAGAGTGATTCTAACTAATGGCATCAGACAAGATGAATGGAATGACAAGAAAAATAAGTTCTTTCTAATTCAAGGAACTTACTTTATCAATTCATTCATTCATGTAATATTGTCATTGCCAGACTTTCAAGTTTTCTTTGGAAGAAATACGGACACATACATAATCAAATCAAATGGGAGTGACTGGAAACGACCAAGAAGAAATTGATCAACTGCACGGTCAAGCTTTAATCAAGGATGTTAGGGAGCAAAGGTCCTATTCAAGAGACGATCAGAACAAATGGATCAATTTTGTATTATATTTTGTATTGTAAGACACAATAAGCTGACGAAGACATGGGTTAGTGTACGTATATACGCCTGCCCCAGTCTCTACTTGCTCAATCATGCAGATGAAAAGATTAATCATTTTATGGATCCTTTCACATTACATTACATTTCACTTGTAGCTGTCCCGATTTGTGATTTACTTTTCGACACACAGCAGTGTCAACTCCTGCAAGGCAACAAACCAGCTTGTCGGAAGGAGTTATTATGGGTTATCTCCCGTGCTCAAGGCCACATTGACACTCATGCCAGGAGAAGAAGGTTTAAAACCAGCAACCCTGTAGCTGGTTTTTGCTTTTTATATATATTTTTTGGCCCAGTGAAGCCTATGTGAAGGTATATGGTATACTGGTACTGAACCTTCGCACTATGCACGTGCAGTTATGAAATGCATAACTCTTGTTGTTACATCCTTATTATTTTGTTTGGGGTTTCATTTAGCTGACAATGGTTATGATAGACTAAAAGTTGAGAATCTAATCGTTCTAGAGGTGCGTCACATGACTGCTTTCACGTGTGTTTAAACGCCTTAAGGCATCTTTGATTTAGGGAGGGGGGTGGCCCAGATACGGGTCCTCTCGGGATGAAGAGGTTGAAGGTACGAGTCAACAACAGGTGGCAGCTCACCTTCGTGCACCGTCACCCCACAGTTGTCACACTGGATGATCTCGTCCGCGTCCTCGCTGTTGTCCCCTAGACACACGCAGCAGATCAGGATGTGCTCCATCCTCTGGGAGCTCCAGGTCTGGGCCGCCTCCAGCGAGGGATCCTGCCGGAAAACCGGGGACGCAACAGCAAGAGCAAACCAGTGAACCACAGTGCACCGCGCCCCCCCTCCCGTAACCTCCCATTCGCTGACCGCACATTTGCCGCTTGGCATTCGGCAAATCCCATCCACAATGATGATGGACACGGCTCTAAGTCGATTAGCGGAGAGAGCCCAGGGTCCGTCCTCTCGGGATTGTCCCCGATACCATCCAAACTTTCACCGGGATTAGGAGTGGGCAACTTTTGTGCCTCGTTTGATTGTGTGTTTGCTGTTATGTGGTGCCAAACAAAGTAGCTTACGTGGAAGCCACAACACAAGCTGGTCATCGTTTGCGGTAGTTTTGGGTTGGCAAAAAAGAAAGGAGAACATTTGAGGGAAACATGCAAACCTTGTCGCTGGTTTGCTGAAATAGCCCGCTGTCACCACGACATGTACATGGGTAAAATCATACACAAGCCATTAAGAAAATGTAAACCTGTTTTATATTTGCAAATAACTAAAATAGCTAATAATATATAACATAATATAGCTAGTAAATGCTATCAGCTGCTTGTAAAACTCATGGTCTAGCATTACTTAATATTCATGAGCTGATCTTCGCTAGTAGTTGTACCACTAACAAAGGGCTGTTGACGCAACTCAATCGAAGAGGCTGGAAATCGGCTCAGCGAATAAAAGAATATACAATTACACAACGCATGACAATTTGAGTACAACGGTTGTTGCACACTGTCTACTAGCGCTCGGACAAGACGCACCTTGTTGCCTTTTTCTTGGGACGTGCTGTCGTTGGTCAGCTCGTCCTCGAAGGAGCTGCTGTTCTTCGCCTTCTTCTTCGGTTTGTTCATCTCCTTGTCGCTGTCGCTGCTGCTGCTGTTGCCGTCCTTGTCCTCGTCCTTGTCTTCATCGTCATCGTCATCGTCGTCGTCGTTGTTCCCGTCGTCTTCGTCGTCGTCGTCGTCGCTCCCGCTTCCCCCTTCCTCTCCCTCCCCACTCCGACCTTTCTGCGTCGCCGCCTTGTTCTTCTTCTTGCCGGCGGCGGGCCTCCAGTCGTTGTCGTCCTCGCTGTCGTAGTCGTCCATCTCGTTCAGGTCCTCCATGGTGGTGAAGTCCAGCAGCGGCCGGTTCCGCCGGAAGTTCCACTTCTTGGGTTCGGCGGCGGCGGCGGCGGCGCCTTCCTCCGCGTTGCCGTCGCCGTCGCCGTTCCCGGAGCCCGACACCGACGCGGAGCCCTCCCCGCCGCTGCCGGCCGCGGTCTCCATGTCCGAGGTCTTTTTGCTTCTGCGACGGCCCTTGGCGGCGGCCGCCGTGGCGGCAGGGTCTTTGCCGGTGCCGGCGATCTCGTCGTCCACGATCACGCAGTCGGAGGTGGCCGGCCCCTTTCCGGCCCCTCCCTCCTCTGTGCCGTCGTTGGCCGACGCGGCGTTGTCGGAGTCACTGTCGGAGCCCGCCGCGCTCCCTTTGGATCCCTCCTCGTCGCTTCCGATGCCCGTGCCATCTGAACCTGAGTGTAAAAGTGTTTTGAAATTAGAACTCAACGTTCCAATGTCTCAATCTACACTGCTTTAGACAGTGGTTGAGGAGGTTGAAACGTGGTGAACTTCAGAGGTCATTGGTCATTGCCTTGTAGTTTTGGGAGGCATAATTGGAGAGCACCTTTTTCATAATTAAAAGGCATAATTTGAAGGTCTACCAAATGTATGCCTTAATCACTTTCTTTTCCCAGGGGGCATGCACGTTGCTACCCCTCTCTTAGTTGATTTGGGCCACTGCAGGTATCTACACATGGAGAGTGTTTCACATTGCTCATGTTTCATGCAATATAAAGAATTGTGTTCCTTTTATGGCAAAAGAGTACAAAAAACGGGATGACACGACACCATTACCCAGCTTAAATGAGTGCACAAGATGAAGGAAGCTACAATAAAGGAAAAGACGTGTGAGCTGAAGATGTTAGCAGTGACACACGCTGTGGTTTACCCGAGGCATCGCCCACTTCAAAGTCGCTGTCATCTGAGCTGTCATAATCCAAGGCATCCAACAGGGAGGCAGCGAGTGGCTTCACCTGCCGGCGTTTCAAGCCACGGTCCACTAAGTCAGACAAAAATACGTTCAGTGGGATGAAATGCAGCGCGGCAGAATCACACAGCACTACTATTCTGGTGTATTTAAATATTATCGGAGGGTATGCCAGTGCCAAGTGCTCAACATCTGGCTTGCACTTAAAAGACTGATCATGGCTGCGATATTCTCCAATGCTGAAAAGAATGCCCTGGGATTGCATTGCATTACACACACACTAGGCAAAATTAATGCGTTTTCACAATATGTTTGACTTAATAGTTTTTGTTCTATTCTAAGAAGCATGTACAGTGATATTTATATCTGAGTGATGGCTCTAAAAAAAAGCATCAGTGGTTGAAGAACAGTGAGGAAAAAGTCACTGACCCACGTCAAAGACTAATTGTGGTGCATGCGATTCAAATGTCGTCAGACTTTGAAACCAACACACAGAAAGCAGTTGTATACATTACAGTCTTTTAATTAAATAACCGTAAGGGAATCTCCCCAGTGTTTACTTTAACCTGGTATGGTATAGAATCATTCTCAATTATCCTCATATTACTATTACTATTATTATCATCATGGTCGTTATTATATTATTTACTTTTATTCCAAAACTCTTCAGTGGCAGTCTACCACTGTGACATGGGCATCCCTATGTGTATTGGCATATTATGTGTCAAACGTAATCACATATTGATATCCTCATATGAATCGACCACAGTGACTTCTGTACTTCATCGGATCTAAATTGAATACCATGATGTTTTGGTGCATTTAGTATTGAGCTATTATAAAACACAGTTTTCAGGTATTTAACATAGGGTATTTATATACACAAGGGCTCGTGTTTTTAACTGTAACCGGCTACTAGCAAACAAAGACACAGCACCCTGTCTTTTTGATGTTACCTCAAAAGCTAAAGACCTAGACCCCGCTAACTGAACGTATACATTTGTTTCAATCCACCTATTTATACAATGTGATATACTAATAACATGTGTGATTGTGCACAAAGAGTAACCGGGTGAAATCTACGTACGTTTACCTTTTTCAGGTAGCTAGCCTGCATTAGCGATGCTACTACCGCCATTGCTAACTAGCTAGCTAACCCCGGTCGGCAGCGCTAGTCTGTTCATGGGCATAGCCGAGCTAGCCGAGCTAGCTTAGCTGCTAGCATGGTAATGAAAGCAGCGGAAAGCCTGCAAATAATGTCACGCTTTTGGAATGCAAACACTGTGCCACTGAATAAACGAGACGTTTAATCTCCATGAAGAATAGTAATATCGAAAGCATCACTCACTTCGTCTGTTTTGTGTCGTTTTTACTAAGACGGAACAAAGGAGGTCTCCTTACACCATGATGTGTGCACAACGTAACATATACATGCAGCAGCCAGTGACTGACGTCCAGTCAACTGGATGTGGTAGTCATGGCGACGGCGAGGATGTGTTGTTTTTTTCTCTCTCCTCCAAATAATAGGGAGTAATAATTAAGTGAATGTAAATGAATAACCAAACAAGTCATATTATATTCTGCACTAGTTCCTGGATTGTGCCCTTCTCTGCTCTAATCGCGACTTTTTAAATGTGATGGTTGTGCATCTCATTCTCATAGTAGTAGGTGTGCTTTATAACAGATTTGTCAATAAAGTAAATAGATGCATATAACTGTATTTAGGTTTAGGTTCAGCTTTTAATTCAAATGTTGCCTTTGTTGAAAGTACTAATTGTCAATGGCCAGTCGGCTTGTGTTACTTGGTCTCAGAGGGCTATAATCTATCTTGGAAAATAGATCTACTAAATTAAGTAGTAGGCCAACAAGAATGTATATACATAAGTTTGCTGCTTTTATTATTATTTTTTAAACTTTTTTCAAAACAAATGAAAACAAACTCTCAGAGCATAGATAACGTCTTATTTTTGCATTAACTTTGGTCTCTGGCTCATCCTTTGTTTCTTGCAGCCATTGATTGATTGAATCCATCATTACTAGTAATAGTTAAAGGTGCTGTAGATACGATTTAAGAGCTATTATTTTAGTGTAATTTGTTACAAATGGCATAGCTATCCGTCAGCTATTAGTGAGTGAAATGAGAATATGTTTTGAGTTGACTGTGCCTGCCTCTCTATGAGCCAATTTAGATTTTAGACTGTGCCCGGTTAATTTTCAGGTACATCTCTTCTGTGATTGGTTTGGGGAATCTATCTTGCCTGTCAGTCACAGGTGCATGAAATGCAACACTTCACAATGGTGGAAAACAAACTGAGGGAGGGAGCAGAGAGGGACGATACGTATTGTTGTATATTGTATATACCTACGTATTACTGTAATTTGTTGTAAATTTGTAATTTGAAATTTGTAATTTGTAAATTGCTCACCTGTCAATACATTTAGACTGCATTTAGTTTATATTTAGTTTATACTTAGTTGTAAGTTTAGTTTAGTTGTTTGTTATTTAGTATAAGTATATTTAGTGTACATTATTCCCCTGTTTCAACTGTTGCACCTTAATTTCCCTCGGGATAAATAAAGTCATCTTGAATCTTGAATCTTGAATCTTGGGAGGGGACTTTTTGTTTCGTTTAGTTTCAAAATCTCTTTTCTGCTCTTCTCTCTTTACAACTCTCGTATCGTAGCCACAGCAACTTTAATTGAACCACGATAAAGGTATGATTATTTTGGTTCAATTGTATTAATAGTTTGATTAAAATGTCATTACACACTTTTACATATCAGGAAAACAAAGTGCACAGGGCACCAAGTGAAACGGGGTCTGCCTGAGTGGAAGACAGACACGCGACTCATTCTGAAGAAACCATGTCTACCATGTCCAATCAGATGCAAGAATGAGGAACCATATCTATTCTAACAAATCAAAGCCTGTGAAACTGTCACCTGTCCTAAATGACAGCTAGAGGCCAAGCATGGAAAACACCCTTACTGCCAAAATGTACAAGAAAACAAAAAGAGAAGAATTGTGGCAATTCTAGCATGTGAGGTAAGGGTGAACAAAATGAAACTGATTCATTTGTCAGCAAAACAAAACAAAACAGAATACCTTCCCAACCGAGGTATTTGCATCAAAATTCTTTCAGCGATGTTGTGGTTTGTTCTTGGTTTGCTCCGTCTTCACGCTCTATTACTGATTTCGATTCTGATTATTTATTTATTTCTGATAGTGCTGATGACAGTACGTATACGTACTGATGACAGTACGTATACGTATTGATGACACGCAGAGCCTTTTGTTAAAAGGCTGCTGTCCAGGGTCCTGATCCGTACCCTCTGTGGACACGTTTGATGACACTGGGGCCGTGTTCACTTGTTCACTCAGTGCCTATTCCCTACACAGTGAACACTATGTACTACACTATTTAGGGAACAAGAAAGGCAGGAAATAGGGGGAATTCGGATTAATTACTAATTATGGGGCAAATCAATCAAATCTATCTGTGTGACGTGTATTGGTAGTGGACGTGTGTATTGTATATATATATATATACTATATTGTGTAGTGTATGAACAAACAGACATGTATTAGATGTCACCAAATTAATTGGATGAATCCGATGGAAATTAAAACCGCTATGCATCATGGGATAGAGTGCGGAAATAAGTGTACATCAGATGTGCACTGCTTTTACGGATGTGTTTTTTATGGATATAAAGTAGTGCATTATATATAGGGATTTGTACACACAGATTTAGAACAGCAGTACAAGATGGCGATGCCCCAAATAGTGCACTATAGGGAATGAGTTAACGATATTCTGACAGGGCCTGGGGCTCCACAGAATATGAGGTGACAAGGTGCAAAACAAGTAAAAACAATAACAACAGCATAATGTGTATTGGTGTGTCCAGCCGTGCGGTGATCCTTGGCTTTAAAGGGCATACAAGCTGCCCACAGGCATCATTTCTATTGGACAGGTATAGGATTAACTCAATTACCTAGATTGGCAAGCTGTTTGTTTCAACGTTTGCATCATACCTACCGTATCAAGACGCAAACCCATTGCGGTAAACCTGAGATTGGGTCGTTTTTAAATTTGGAATTGTTTTGAAGACATTCAGAACAATTATTCAGTCTGCAGCATGATTATATTCTGATACAAATATAAATCAATGTTTTTGTTAAATGCTAATGGCTTACAAAAGCAATTTCAGTGTGACGTTTGGATTTCCACCGCAACTCTGATTATGGTTAGGTTTGTTGGTGTCTCCGTTTTCTCATCGATCCCATATGCCTAAAATATTCGTTTATCATTAAAAAGTCACAAAATAAGGACAAAAAAAGGACTGGCTTAGTAAGTGTAAAAAAAGTTTTGCTCTGTTTTCAACTAAAATAAATGGTAATAATTTGTTTCATTCTGTTTCTTATCATTCCGGCATGGAAGCATGGAAGGGAATCCTGTGTGTGGAAGAGCATGAATGAAAGTCAGTCCAGTAATTAAAAATATTGATTGATTTGTTTTTTTTGTGTTTTGCCAAAAAAGCATGAGCTTTACTGCAAAGAAACGCAGATCAGAGACTGCACAGCATGTAGATATCCTAGGGCATAATTACTGAATGTGTGTTTCCTTTCAAATATTGATTTTCTTGTGTCTGTGTTTTGCTGTTGTTCAGTACAGAGAGACAGAGTTAGTTAATATATTTAAAATAGCTTTTCTATCCAATGACTTGCGCAACACACAAATACAAACGGGCGAACACTTTGTTCACGTGTAATTTATTGCAGACTGATGAATTAATTTGTTATGGTTGCATGTTATGGAATAAAGTAACATCTGAAACGTATTTATTCATGCTGTAGGCTATAATACAATGTTTAATATTCAAGTGTGTTTCGTTCTTTAAGCAGGGGTCATTCCAACAGTTGGCTGTAAAAAACAACAACATAGTCTTTCAGCTGCATGTTCATGTAAAATATCCCTACACAGATATGCTGTTATTACCTGCTGCCTTTCTGGAACTTATTATACACATCACCTTGCTATTTTGCATCACTTTTGACTTAGAGGTTGTTGGGCTGACAAACAAAGATGCGCAGGATAGAATAAATACCGAAATACCTCCCATGGCTCACTTTCCAAATTAGCCTCTTTGCTATTGTCCTCCATTGACTTTGCCAGTTTAGCAAACACGAGACAATTAAAATAAATGAGGCCAGATTGATCGTGATACGCGGTAAAAGGAAGACGGATGACGAGGCCAAGTAAAAGGGATGATTACAAGCGTGCGTATTTGATGACAAATGGCACTGTTTTGTTGCCAAAGAGGTTGGATTTATTCTTTATCACCTTGCCATCACAACAATTGGGTATTGTTTGTCAGTATACTCATTGTTGCCATCATCATACTGGTTATCTGCATTGTCATTTTTTTTTTCCTTTCATTTCTGATCTGTTTTGTCATAAATCACATGCCAGAGGCAGCAGGTTGACAGGCAGTGGCTCTGAAATCGCATACATTCATTGTAATAATACAGAACCATCCATGCTTAGTTTGCAGTGTTGTGTCAAACCAAATAACAGCTTTATAGCATTGAGCAATTAAACAGCACTTTCAATTAAAACTGAATTTAACGATTACAATAAACTGGTGAGAGAAAAAAAATCAAGCAATCAAATCCAGGAATAGAACTGTGTTCAATACTATGTGTTTCCTGTCAACGCCGACGTCTCCGGCGTCTTTTGTAGTTTGGAGACGTAATGCTCTAGGATTGCCGCTGAACAAATTGTCATATGCAAAAGTGATATACAATTTCACCTCATGACAATGCGGGAGAATAACTCTCCACAATACAGATCGTGATTGTGGTCTGCAGATGTAGACTAGAACAGGCCAGGCAATTTACAGAGCTGCACGTTATTTGCAAAGGGGAAGTAGGGATGCATAAATAAGCATAGGCTACCTATACCTTGGAAAATAAAACTTCAGCTTGTCTGTCTCGAGGTTTGGT
>OMNO01079158.1:19877-47333 GCA_900303215.1 Trachyrincus scabrus | reverse complement strand
CCCCCCCCCCCCCCACCGCTATCTTCCCCCCAGACATCACTACGGGCTGTCTGCGTATCTCTCTGTAGCTTCTCCCAAGCTAACCATAGAATACACTTACCTAGCCTAGCCTTAGCCTGTACCTCTTCTCATGTTCACACTCGTCTAAATAAGCGATTAAAAGTCTTTAATGTCCGCTAGTCTCGGAAAACACTTTTCTTTCTTTCCGTTCATATTTTTATATTCATATTTTTTGTGCATATTCTTCCCCTTGGTCAAGGGGACATTGATAAATGTTAATTGTTGTCTACTATAAGCAATCCTATCTAGGTATTTGGCAGATAAGATTTGATCAGATTTTCCAAAGCACACAATGATACATTTGTATTTTATTATTTTTATTGTTCACATCTTACAGTCATGTATATGTGCCAAGGAAATACGTTCCTAACACATTAAAGCTAATTAATAACTAACTGTACACCATGTAATGTAAATACTTGGTGAATGGAGATGTTTTCATGTTTAAAACCATTGTGAGAATGGTTGCCTGTCAACATTTTTATATTCTTTTAACCCGACACATTTTTCGAAACACACACAGGCAGTTTATTTTTATATTTCACATCCACAAAGCCAATTCAAAGTAGTTTCCAACTGGCATGTAAAAGTAACTAAAAAACAAAACAGACTTTCTCTCTCCAGATGTTGGAGTTCACACAGCCTGGAGGCTAAGACTTTTAAAAAACAAAAGAGTATAGATAGATAACCACCTTCATTTAGCTATTAACATTGACTAACAAACGTTTTTGAGAGTCTTCCAATGTTTGGGGTCACTTATAGCCTCATATTTTCAAAGTGGTTAATTGGTAGGCCTGTATTATATCTCTGAAAAACCCCTTCTACATTTCTTCCCACCCAAATACAACTTTCTACTTGTAAATGCGTGCTATCACGGCAACAAGAATGTTGTTAGACTCTTTTAAAACCGTTTCTCCGTTTGTATAACCATAGCAGCACTTGCCGCTGTGGTTCCTGGCGGCCATCTTTGAGAGGTCGACAGTTGTTCTGATCTCAGTGAGATGAATTCAATATGTTGTTGTATTCATGCTCCCGGGTGCATGAACACACACACACACACACACACACACACACACACACAGGCATGCACGCAAAACAACATACACACATTTACATCAATACTCACATATATACATTAACATTCGGATGGACATCTTTTTCTCTGGTTGCCGGGGGCAATGGGGGGAAGCATTGTGTCATCATCAGTATGTAACTCTGGGGGGCTAATGGTGCTTGAGTCAGAAGACAGTCATGACCTGACACACACGACCCCCTGAGAGGGGAAGGGGTTGCGGAGGGATGTTTCAGAACAGCAAGCCCCCAAGTTCTGAAGGACCCACGTCCTGTCTTAAAGAAACACAAGCACACATGCACTATGAACAGGACACACACACACACACACGCACAGTGTACAGGACACGCACGCACACACACACACACACACACACACACACACTGTACAGAGCACGCGCATGTGTACTGTACCACACACACACACACACACACACACACTAATACACAACAGTGTACAGGCCATATTTGCATTCAACTGTATGAAAGTCTTTTACTTCCTGAAGTGGAGTAGGTGTTAATGTTTTTGTATACTGCAGTTTGATTCTATTCTATTCTATTGCTGGATCAAATGTCATTAAAAAGAAACACTGTAAACCTCTTTGGGTTCTCTGCCGTGCTTTGGTTCTAACACTGGTGCGAATAGCTGGTACTGTGAAGCACACCCGGGCCCATCTGACTTAGCCCCACTGTTGACTCATGCTCTAATGCTGACCGTTGCTCTAATGATCTACGTTTTTCTGAGTTTTGTTCTCGCAGAGGATTATTTTTCTCCATGTTAATGCTAGAAGCTTATTACCTAAGATGGATCAGATAAAAGAATCCTGATGCACTTATTATTACAGACATGGTTAAAAAGGTGTGTTCTAAACTCTGACATTAACATCGCCGGGTTACAATTGTGGAGTGTGCGTTGTTGGTGGCTGGTTTAAGCAGCCTCACCTGACCTGAGTCAGGCTGATTAGACTCTGGGGCTGCTGGGTGAGGCTGCACACCTGTGGGGCATTGGAGTAATCGAGACCCACAGGTTAAACCAGCCACCAGCACACACACTCAGGAGAAGCCCTAGCATGTCAGCAGTTACCACCTGCGCTGCTTGTAAAAACCATTCTCCAACCCTGCAATAAACCAGTTTCTATCAACAGCTGCCTGTCTTGTGGTCGGAGGAGCCCCAGAAGAGCCCCTTCAGTGGAGTGTGGCAGGGGCAACGGCCACAACAATATTCCTCATATGTGTACAGATCAGATGGTTTAGACGTCACTTCATCATTCTGTCATCCGTTTGGCCACCGATGCTCCTCACAGGACACATCGCTGCACTTTATACTCCTCTGTAAACCCCTCTCCGCTACGTCCCTGTGTCCGCTGCTCTGCCCGTCCCTAGTCTTAGCCTAGTTCTCAGCCCCCTCTGTCTACCTCCTCTGTTGCTACTGGCGTAGGTCACCTGTGATGCTGTACTGTATTGTTTATCGCCCCTCTCGCCCTGTTGTCTTGTTTTGTGCTACCGTAGTCTGTGTTGTGCCGTGACTTGCCCGTTCACATGGTGCGTTGCCTCTGCTGCTCCCTTGTTTTTACCGTTGTGTTATTACGAGCGTGTTTGACTCCCAGCTAAAAGCTTCTGGGTTCCCCAATGGCCCGAGAATTCCCATCTGACGTGTCTCTGAATTCACTCCCAAGTGCTTCTGGATAAAAAGCTTCTCACATGTCTTTAAAGAGTTAAAACTGTTTTATTGCATCTTTTTGTTTAGATTGGACTAGAAACTATTCTGAATGTTTACTGTAGGGCCAGAAAGACTAGGTTAGCCGTGGAACACGAGCAGAATGAATAATACTACGGCAACAATAGAAGCTCTTTTAGGTGAGCTGGTTTGAGCAGCACCTGTGTTTAAACCACCGGTGAGTCATCGCTTAGGGTGCGGCGTCGAACCGCCAACCTCACCACCTTTGTTTTAACCTGGTCGTAGAATCCGGGTTTGCTGCGACATGCAAACTGTTTTGACCATATGTTGGGTCAGGTGAACGTCAGAAATCATAATCGATTGGAATGAAACTACAATTCAAAATGGTGGCCAACAAGTATACGAGACTGATGACTTGCAGATATTTGACATTGTTGAGGACTGTTATATTTTTTATGACCAAAGAAAACCGCATTGATATTTTACTATTCATTTGCAGTCATTATCATTAATCACCAGTATTGGCCGACAGTGAATAGGTTTTTGACCATCCTTAATTTCGTTTGAAAAGTAGAACGAGCAAAACTCGATGGGTACAATTTGAAACGTCTGTTTTGCCGATGCAGATGTTTCAGAAAATTAGATCAAAGCCACATGTTGTTCTCCATAAGATGTGTGTGTGTGTGTGTGTGTGTGTGTCAGAGAGAGAGGTAGAGGGCTGTGACTGTATTTGTGTGCGTGTGTGTGTGTGACAGACATAGCAAGAGAGATAGGGGTGTGTGTATGTGTGTGACAGAGAGAAAGAGGGAGCTAGGGGTGTGACTGTGCGTGTGTGTGTGTGTGTGTGTGCGCACACGTGTGTGTGTGTGTGTGTGTGTGTGTGTGACACACAGAGAGAGAGAACAAGGGAGCTAGGGCTGTGACCGTGTGCTTGTCTCCATTCTAAGCCTGTGACAGTGTTCAGTCACCTCTCTGACATCCTGCCTGTAACTTAACACACGTAAGTACTTTTTACCACTTCATACTGTGACAATATTCACCAAAACACACTAGGTGTGTATGTAGAGAGAGAGGGGAAGACACTGCAGATCATGTATGAGTTAGATATATGAATGTTTTTTTGTGTTGTATCTGCATGTCTAGTAGGCTGTGTTGTGATGTGTAGTGCTGTGGAAGACAGTATTTTTAGTAACTTTAATAACTTAGTTACTAATTAGTTTTTATTCTTAATCTATTCTAACAAAACTAGACTCAACCTAACAAAGTAGACGTACTATTTTTCTTATTAAAACATCACTGCTCCAGAAGACTTTTTGTATCAGCCATAACTGGATCATTGATCATATACAAAAAAAGTACCTTTATTTAAAAGGAAAGTGTTGACACAGCAGCAGCACCATTGCGCACTGTACAGCTAGCATTAGCATTGTGCGTTACACAGTTGACGTTAATTAAGTATTGTATAAGTTCGCATTAGCATTGTGTATTGTACAGGTTGCACGCTGTGAACTGTGTGTGTCTTTAGGCACCAGGAGTGACCATGCCTGAGACCGCTGAGTCCCACGCCCTCGCGCTCACCACCAACCGCAACTGTATCATCGAGGTCACCAACGTTAGCAACTCCTACTGCCTGGTCAACCCCAAGTACGTCACCACCTTCGCCTGCTACACACCGCCATATTACTGCTTCACAGCTCCATCTTACTCCTACCGTCTAAAACCATGCTCAAAAGAGTGCATTTTTCATTAGCGGTCAGGCTACTGTAGCTGAATCCACTGTCAGCCGTTTTGGATGAAAGCATCTGCTAAATAACGGAAGATGGAAAATCATTTTTTTCTCTTTATTCAAAATGACTTACAGTGCATTCAGAATGCATGTCATTAAGGAGCAAGTAGGGGTTAGACAGTACAGAGACGGGTCATTAAGGAGCAAGTAGGGGTTAGACAGTACAGAGACAGGTCATTAAGGAGCAAGTAGGGGTTAGACAGTACAGAGACGGGTCATTAAGGAGCAGGTAGGTGTTAGACAGTACAGAGACGGGTCATTAAGGGGCAGGTAGGGGTTAGACAGTACAGAGACGGGTCGTCGTATTGACTGTGTATTCCCCCCGACTCTCGCCGTCTTCCAGGGTGTACATGTCGAGCGGTTTCTGCTTCAGCCCCCCCCAGCCCACAGTGCGCACCGGCCTGACGGAGGTGTGCTCCTTCACCAAGGACGACAACACGGCGTCGGGCGCAGTCGGCGTGCTCACCTACGAGCTCTTCGATATGCACAAACGGCACTGCAACGAGCTGATGTCGGTGATGTTCTCGGTGCCCTTCGACTACAACATCTACAAGAACTGGCTGGGCGTGGGCATCTTCGAGCACACGCGCGCGTGCGACGAACACCTCTACAAGGCCATGTACTACGAGAAGGACTTCACCAACTTCCTTCGCCACGAGGCGGACGGCTCGGGCGTGATGTACGCCGGCAGGGCGCTGGACGTGCGCGGGACCATGTCCAGCGAAGGGCGGGCCATCATCAAACTGGAGGTCTACGATAAGATGTGACGCGTGACAGAGCGGGTTGCCGCATAGCGCTTGGATAAAGAGTAAGATGTCATCTGGGAAGTCTTATCTGTTGTTCGTTCACCACTGGGTGCTTTTTAACAAATAAAACAAGATGCAAAGAAACCTTTGTGTGTGTCCTTTGTGTATCCCCGGATTAGTATCTTATCTCGGTCCGAAAAGAAACACACCTTGTTTTTCGTTTTCATAGCGACCAAACAGGAATCCTGCTTCGACCTTGAGGTGCAGCTAGCACAGACATCCCACATTCTCCTCTCTATTCAATTGAGTGGACGTACCTGTTCCACAACAGACGGGCGTGGTGCCCCAAACGTTATCCAAACCATCTCATGTCTTGGCAGGATGTCACAGGTATGTGGACATTCACGTTTTGTACATACCTCGGGCCTCTAGGTGTACCTAGGTGGGTCACGGGTGAGTCAGAACCTGGGCAACGAGAAAGAGAGAGAGAGAGAGAGAGAGAGAGAGAGGTGTGGTGTCGAAACATTCCCACACAAGGATGATCTGCGATGTGTGAACCCTCGCTTTCAGACCGCGAGGCAGTCAAGGGAAGAACACCAGGTGTTACGGACAGGTAAGCTGAACATATTTCAGATACTCATCAATGTCAACCAGTCATACAGCAAGGATAGTTCAAAAGAGTGGACCTCATCTTCATGATGACAATATCTTTATAAATATAACGTTACCCCATGTAGAATCAATAAAGTATCATCTAAATTACGGGCTTGTAAAAAAATGGGCTTGCGTGCAACATGTGCAATAAATGTATCTGGTTTGTTTATCGTATTCAATGCACTATTCATACTTTTAACATTAGCCAGTCTTACCGTCTGGCTAAAGCTGTGTAACAATTATAGTTGTGTTAGCTTTCATAATCGGCACGTGTGAATAACTGTTTAACAAGAACTGTTTGTTACTTGCTCACCCCCCCGTCTCTGTTCCCTCTGTAGAGATACTGTAGCAAGAGATAGAATACCATGTCTGAATCAGCAGATGTCGTGGCTGCCAACCTAAAAAGCAGCAGAAGTGTCACCATCGAGATCACAAACCTCACCAACGCCTACTGCCTGGCCAACCCCAAGTAAGTACACAACATGCTAGCTAGCTGTAGGCAATGATCCTGACACTTGAAGGTTATGGAGGTAGCCCTCTAGTTATCAATGTGAAGAAACCGCTCATTCTTTTTAATGAAGCCCAAAAATGAGGACTATACACGGTCCATGTTTCTTAACGCTGACAACTAGATGGTACGTTGGCGCCCCCCTCTGGTTGCCAGTTGCAACTCTCCTCCGTTCAGACACCATTCCCTAAACGTACAGTAGCATAGTTTTCTGCCACCGTAGATAATACATGAGAGTACATGTGTTATCTTCTAAACTGGCAAATTCAAACAAAAAGTTCAAAATTGATATCCAATGCAATTTTAAATGACTCCTGTAGGCAACCCTGAACAATATGCCCTAATCCCCTACCTGCTCCTTAAAGGGCCCCTATTTTACCACCAGTTGTGAGTGTGATTAGTCATTACAAGCCATTTCAAAGTTGTCATGTGACTACCCTCTAGAGACATCACAAGTGATGAAACTGCTTGTAATGGCTAATCACACTCACACCTGGTGGTAAAATAAGGGCCCTTTAAATGACATGTATCAAAAATTCCCTGTAAGTCGCTTTGGACTAAAGCAGATCATAGTAAACACTAAATAGACCTATTCTTTCTCCCGGAAAGAGTCTTCCTTGAGAGTGGCAACACCCTTATCCCCCCTCAGCCCACGGTCCGCCCATTGAAGACTGAGGTGTGCAACTTCAGCAAGACCAGCGCGGCGGCCACCGGCGCCGTGGGCGTGCTGACCTACGACCTCTACCACCGCAACCGCGACCGCGACCACAAGGAGTCGGTGGCCATCATGTTCTCGGTGCCCTACGACAACAACATGTACAAGAACTGGTTCGCCGTGGGTATGTACGCCGAGGGCAAGGAGTGTGACAAGGCGCTGTACAAGGAGATGTACTACGACACGAAGCAGGAGAACTTTGTCCACAAAGAGGCTAACGGTTCGGGGATCACCTTCGCCGGCCGACACCTGGACATCAAGGCCAGCATGTCGCCGATGGGCCGCGCCATCATGAAGATTGAGGTGTGGGACAAGCTGTTCACGACACAATCGCACTGATGACGTCATCAGAGTGGGATCGAAGACGGGCTGACTAGCACCGTTAGTTACAAAAAAGGGCGGTTTTGTGTCGACGTCGAGTACCGTGCTTACCTGACGCATGATGTTTATAATTTTGTACGTATTGTACCACATGATGAAAAACAAGAAATAAAAGCTGAGATTGTGTGAGACCAGTGTTACATCTATGTGTCCTACATTTATACATTCAGTAAGCAGATGCTTTTCCATAGCAGTTTACAAAGGAAGCGAGAAAGGTCAAACCCAAGCAGATATGAGTGAAGGATAGCTGTGGGAATCAAACTTAATGTAAAGGTTAGTTTTTATTTTTTCTATATGTCAACAAACCCTAACCCTGGAAGTGCCGATGGATAAACAACTATTACTAGGCTATATATACCCTAGGATTCAGTTTAGATTTACCAGTAACACAGGGACATAGTCTATCATTGATCATATGAAACAAATAACATTTACAAAACAGTTACACAATTATGATACAGAAAACATTTTATAAAATGTAAAAAATGAAGAAAAAAAATGGACACTATCAACTATCAACACTTATGCCATCTAGTGGTGCAGAGAGTGTAGTGCAGGCACTCTTGGAATTTAAAACATACAAACTTCATTATTTTTTACCCTGTTTGAATTGTGCCATGAATTACACATTATGTTTGTCAATTTAAAAGATAATTTTCCAAAATTTAGTCCAACAGCTCATAAAATATTACTTTTTCCAACTTTTTTTAATCAAGAATATTAACACAACACATTTGGGATTACCAGTTTCTTAATACAATGTGTGGGTTGATTTATTTGAGTTACACTGTATTTGCACAATTATATGTGGACCTGTCATGTAAAAAGAATCTTGCCTTATATATCACACAGTTATACATTGATATTATGGGATGTGGGGATGGTTCAATATAATCATGGGATTGAAGCGTTAAAATTAGCATCAGAGCATGTTACCGTGGAAGGGTGGTCTGCCTGGCTCACAGTGCTTCTCCACCTTTTTCACCACCATCTCCACCAGCTCCACCATCTCCACCATCTCCACCTTCCCCAGATGGGCCTGCTTCTTCAATCATCTGTTTGTATTGACTCTTGAAGAAGCCAGCCTGACAACAGCAGACACAATCAATCAATAACCCATCAAGAGATTAATACATGATGACAACCCAATAACCCTCTAGGATTCCTCAAAACGACTCTGAAGATGATTCATTCACATCTCATTATCAACATTGGATGACTAAGGCCACTAGAGGGCAGTGTTGTGTTGATACAGCTATATGACTAACCAGTACATCATCAACAAGAATCTGCCCATATATAGTTAACCAACATAAAGATAACGAAAGCTCTTTTGTATTCATAGGTATTTTATATAACAGTTGGAATGTAGGAGCAGTTTATATCAAAAGCTACTTCCAGGCTAGGGGTTAGCCATAAAACTGAAGCTCTGCAAAGATTCAACGCTACTACTATTGACTATTTATTTAGTAATTTAGCAGGCATTTTTATCCAAAGAGACTTGCAGTGAATTCTGATATACGGCATTAAGGAGCAGGTAGGGGTTAGGGCATCTTGCTCGAGGATGCCTACAGGTAGGCTGTGGACATTGGGGATCGAATCCAGTGCCTTTCAGCTAGTAGTTGAACACCCTAACTAGACTATCCTGTACTGAACCCAAGACCTTTCTACTGGGAGTCGGCCAGCCGAGCCAGCAGTCCATCCAGTCTATCCCACACCATGGAAATGGTTACCTTATATAGACCGGCCGTAATGAGGGCCAGCAGAAGCAGCCCTCCGACAACGCTTCCAACAATCTCTTTTGTGAAGTTTACTTCCGGGTACACTTCCACCTCGGTGACGATCTGAAGAGGAGCCACATGACAGTGATCTGATCAAAGACACTGGATTTCTTAGGTTTTTAGGTTTCTTAGGTTACCTTTCGGATCGGAGGGGCGTTTTTAGACTCTGCAGAGTCGAAAATGTATTGGTCCTCATCGTATTCCAGGGTGGCTGTGCTTATGAGGAGGAACTTAGCAGACTGAAGACCGATCTGTAATAAGAAGCAGAGAGCAGTCAAAACGGAAATAGCCGAAACAATAGGAAGGAATGGAAACCTTTAAACCCTCCCTGGTCCATAGAAAGCCTCTATCTTCTTATATATATATAGCAATGTAAATATACATAAATACTGACAACCCTCTTCAAACCCCCCCTGGTCTCCATGACAACCCTCTATCTTCTTCAAACCATCCCTGGTCTCCATGACACCCCCCCCCACCCCTGCCACCTACCTGTGCGATCCACCCAGAGCTGAGGTTGGCAGCGATGGTGAAGGTGCTGCTCTGCTCCCGTCCCATAAACATGTTGCACCTGAACACCAAACAGCTGGCCACCGAGCAGTCCTGACACCACACACAGACACACACAACCAACAGAGAACCACACACAAGATGACACACAACCATGCACAATCACATAGAACCACACAAACACACGTCGCCATTATCACAACCACACAGAACCACACATAAAACAGACAGAACCACATACAACCCATTATATACAGAACCAACACACAACCACACAGAACCACGCACAGCCACACAGAACCATACACAAACAAACATGCATAACCTTTATTCACAGAACCGCAGATAGAAACCGGACAAGGAGATCCCGGCGTGAAAAGCGCTGACTGATTCATATTTACCACAGTTAGGTTCTGTTGAATCGCCGTCAGAAAATCTGGATGGGCTGGTTCCTCCTCTCCGTCTCTTCGGCACTCTGGAATCTAAAAACAGTTAGTTAGCGTCTAGCGCCTCTTTCTGAGCCATCTGCTGACCGTGGGGGAGAAACCGCGTAGTATACTACACACTTCTAGCCGAGGGGATCAGCGGGTGCCTTCGCTGTGACCACAAGCTAAGGCTAATAGCGCGAGTGTCTTATAGCTCCATGTCTGGAGATGTTGGTGTTTCATTTGTCTAGCGCCTGCATGGCCTTGCTTCAGGCTGATGATGGCCATGTGGAATGCCCCCCATGCCTGGGTGTGGAACACCTGAGGGAGGGGCTGTCAATTAGGCCATTAGTAGGCCTAGATTAGCTATTTACCGGTAGTAGGATAAACTTCATACATCCTTTTTTTTAAATTTATCAAATGCCTGTCAAAAGCCGTCAAGACTCGACCGCAGATCATTGCAGCAGTACAATGTACCATCTAGTGGCATCTTGGCGTCAATACAACACAAAAACGTTCAAAATATTCAGTGGTGATAATAGTGATAATAGTGATAATAGTTTCCCCTGAGGTGGTTGCGGGATTCCTCGTGACCTCGTTGGCATTAGTCACCCAGTGCTAAAGCACTGCCTCTGGCAGTCAGTAAGAATGAAATAGAACGAGAGTTCCGCATGTAACTACGGTTCTATGAATTCTGGATGTGGCTCGCCACTCAGAATCTGAAACGAGACGATTCCGAAGGGACAAATTTCAGGATGACGGGGGGTATTGATGCTATTGGGCGGACAGCGCCGCCACGTCATCCGTGATTACGTCGGGGTGTACACACTTTGACGTGCGCGAGACGGACACGTCCGGTGTTAAAGCACTGCCTCTGGCGGTCTATCCAGAATCCATAGAACCGTAAGTTACATGCGTGACGTCGTGAGGTCGTTTGATCTGTCGAGTGGGAGAAAGCAAAAGGTGGAGATGAGAAAGGTGAAGATTTGTGCTCTGTCGGCCACCTGTAGGTCTTCCCGCTCCTGCCAGATGTGTTGGACACCGAGCCGCACAGGAACCTTGATCACCACCGTCACAGAAAAAGCCCTCGCAAAGTTTAAAACCTGAGAGAGAGAGAGAGAGAGAGAGAGAGAGAGAGAGAGAGAGAGAGAATGAGAAAGGGAGAAACAATAGAGAGATGGGAGATTAGAATGATGAGAGAGAGAAGGAAGAGAGATGGAAGAGAGGGATAGAGGAGATGAAGAGCCAAAAACCGAAGACATTGCGTGTTAAAGAGGGATAACTGAACTGAAATCATTTAATAATAATTTCATAGTGTTTTAATATTTTTTTTAATAGTTTTTCATCAAAGTTTACCTTGACTGGATTCACCACTGGTTTGTGCAAATCACTTCTTCCAAAGGTGAAGTTGGTGTAACTGAGTGAGCTAAAAATGAATCAGAACATTTTTTTAATTCTCATTAATGTTCAGTAATGTATGGATGTCACAGCCTGGACGTTTGGTGGTGTAGGAGCTGTGGACTTTTATTAATTGTTTTATTTTTGGTATATTTCTGTCGTGGAAAAATGAATCCTAATAATAATAACATCACAAATGATACAACTTAGTTAAGTTAGTTAATAGACCTTGAAGACTTGACTAGACCATGAGAGAGGAAACTTCCTCTTTCAAGGCACAGATGGAAAGAACAGTACTTGTGTATGTCTGAGTGTGTGTTGGTGGTGGGTGTGTGGTTGAAACTGGAAAAAGTGAAGTCTGTTGCTGATGTTCTTTGACGGCTTTCGGTGAGTTTTACTTGTTGCTACGTGCTTATTTGTTTGTTTGTTTTGGGTTGGAATTGTGTTTCATTTAAGTCACACGCCACACACTTCCCCCTTGCAAATTAACTTGGCCTGTCCACGACGGCCACACACCTCACCTTTGATTTGTTTGCATCAGATCGAAATCTTTTGACGTTACTGCCCAGGATGTGTGCGTTTTTAACGTTTCATCCAAAAGACGTGTGTGTGTGTTGCATTTGTGTTGTAAACCCACGTGGCGATGGAAAGGAATATGCCGTATTTCACGTCGATCTCCTTCGTCTGGAACAGTTCACTCTGCTGGGAGTGCTCCAGGTTTCCACTAAACAGACGTAAGGAAATATGTTATTTTTAACAAATGCAGGGTTACAAAGTAACAAAGTCTGTTTGGCTCATGACTGATAGTAAAGCCTTCAGATGGGTGCCTAAGTGTAGGACCTGCGGAGGTCTGTGTGAGCCTGGAGGGTGAAGGAGTGTGTGTGTGTGTGTGTGTGTGTGTGTAGGTATGTGTGTGTGTGTGCGAGTGTGTGTGAGTATGAGTGGTACCTGGTGGCGTTGGCTGTAATGAGTATCTTGCGGCTCAGCTGACTTTTGGAGTCGATGCCGTAGGACACGGTGAACACAGCCTAGTGGGCAGACAGTCGGCTTTAATACTAATA
Organism: Trachyrincus scabrus; assembly: GCA_900303215.1. Classification (NCBI taxonomy): domain Eukaryota; kingdom Metazoa; phylum Chordata; class Actinopteri; order Gadiformes; family Macrouridae; genus Trachyrincus; species Trachyrincus scabrus. Next base: position 34,559 of record OMNO01079158.1, on the reverse strand, counting down.
CTAATCATCATCATCAACCAGAAAGACCCTGTGAAGTTCAGCACTGACCGACTGACTAATTAACTGACTGATGTACTTACTAACTCACCCAATGACTGACCGACTAATTATCTAACTAACTGGCGTACTTACTGACTGACGGACTAGCTCACCCACTAACTAACTAACTCATGGATTAACTGACTGACTGACTGACCGACTGACGTACTGACTGACTGGGTTGGGCATGACGGCAGCGGCAAACCTTAGCGTTGGCTCTGAGAATGGGTTTGTAAACCAAGCAGCTGCTCTTTCCGAGGGACACGCCGTTCACGCTGTCAAGCGAGCTGCACTCCACCCTCCCCTGAGGAGGAAAGACACAGCATCAGCATCATCATCCTGAACCCATATGTGCCCGCCCCTGCCCATGGAGTGGGGTGCCGGCCCGGGCCAAGCCTGACAAAAATCTAATTCATGTGCGCATCACATGCACACACATAGTACAGTACAAACACAATATTCAGATTAACCAAAAATAACCAGCTCAATTTCAGTTCATAAACAACATAATACACACAATAACATACACACAATAAGTCTTTAAATGCAAGGTCCAAAATATATTGTCAAGAGGTCAGTTTATCAATAGTACATTCTCGGAAATACTCCATTGCAGGTCACAATTCCCCCAGAAAAAAACTAAAATATAATTGCATACACGAAAATTTTGTAAATCTGATGCCATAGAGGATTCTAAGGGACAAAACTACAATGGTCTTTTAACCACTTTCCAATGTCGTATCAGTTATTTGATATTACCCAGCGTGCTTATGCAGGTGTCCTTATGAAGTAAGCAGATACTTGTTGATACGGTGCAAAATAAACTTTTACATCTCCTTCTTGTGTTGCTTGGTCAACTGTTTGACCCCATGGTTTACTGACTCTGCTCATCACTGCTCATACAGCTCATACAGTACGTGCAGAGGGAACGCTCAGACCATGGAAGAACCCAAGGAAGAAGTGGATTTTAAAAGTTTGTTTCGCAGCAGATAAACAAAGTATCAGAATGTATAAGGACACCTACGTGGCTAGGCTGGGTAAATAAAACGTTTAAATATCCGATACGACACCAGAAGCCATTAAATCATTAAAAAAATACATTTGTTTGGTCCCATGCGCTATGGCATCGGAATGTGACTGTGTGGCGTTGTGAGGAGCAGGTACAACAATATGACCGCTCACCTGCAGGGGGCTGAATTTCCGGAAGGACAGTCCTGCAGGATAGGCCAGAATCACCAGACTGTTGTACGAGTCTTGTCCCAGGTTGGTGAGGGACGCAGTGACGGTCAGTACGTCATCGATGCCGACTTTAACGGCAGAAGAGCTGGTGAAGGGGGAGGAAGGAGGATTAAGAAACACTGTCAAGCTAACAAGCCGTCTTAACGAGCTAACAAGTCTTAACGAGCTAGCAAGCGTACTGTGTTAAGCATGGGTTCCATAATGTAGGAATTGGTGACAAGTTTCTCATGTGGAAATGAAATTAGCTGAACTGACTTGATTTATTGGGAGGTGCAGCACAACAAAATGATAATTTCCAGGTTGTTTTGCAAGAGCATTTTGATTGCTCAAAGGTTCGGTCAAAAGTCAAAGGCAGTTTCTTCCGTTATTTTGCTTTTGAAAATGTTCATTTCACTTTGTGTTTCAGATTTCAACTTTTAAAGGTGCAATATGTAACAATGACACTGAGCGCTTAAAATGGGTACTGCTGTCGAAATCACGATGAAGGGCCACCGGTGGCGAGGTGTGTGTGGACGTGTGGAGCTCCGTCTGGGCAGCGGTTGATAATGGCCGCGCCCCAGAGAGAGGGGGTTAAGAGTCAATGGCCAAAGATTCCTGCGCCCCAGGCCGGAAATACGTGACCTATCAGTAACTTTAGACAACGGTTTTTTAATCTACATTTTATTGCAGATTATACATTTTACTCACTAACTATATAATATTTACCTTGCTCATTTAACAAATATATATCTTTATAAGTAAGTCTATATAAGTCTTATTCAATTCAGGTATTTTTTTTGATGGGGAGTGGTGGGGCAATTACAATCGTTACAATCTCAGTTGATCCAGTTCGCTTGCGTGCTTCATAGCCTTCTCAATTCTGTGTTAAAACAGCGCAGGTTGACTCACCCACTGAAGTTGAAACTGACTCTGAGTTCATCCACACACCCGTTGTCACAGTTGATCTTAAAGCCCAGCTGTGTGAGAGGGGGGAAGTTGTCATAACGTACATGTTTGTGTGAAACCACAGACATAAGAATAGACCTTGTGGAGTGTGTGTGGGTGGTGGCTGGTTTAAGCAGCAGGCTTTAAGTCAGACTGATTAGACTCAGACGTGCATCAGATAATCAAGGCCCACAGGTTAAACCAGCCATCGCCACACACACTCATACTGTGCCTGCATAAACATTCTCAACCCTGCAATAAACCGGTTTACAATATACTACCTGTGTAGGGTCTACTGCCACAGCCCTGTTTTATGTTCTGCTGTCAACAGCATTAACCACAGGGAACCAGGCAGCTGTTTTTTTTTATTTATCTTACTCCATATCTCCCACGTATGTATGCAACTGTGTGTTCAGTTCATGGTTTCCACACAAAAACACATCGGAGGACTTCAGACCCATACCAATGCATTCCAAAAGTTCCCATCTGGGATTAATAAAGCCATCTTATCTTGGAACCAGATGTCCAATGAGTGGGAGTATTTGGAGTGACAACAAGAGACAAGATGCCTCCATGGGAGGAGCGTGTGGTGTGATGAAGAAGGTGTAATGCAGCATACTGGATGGTTGGTGGTGGTCTTGGCTTCCTGGGCCAGACTGGGTCTGAGGTTGTCCTGGGACGGAATCCCATCGAACGTGAAGGTCAGCTCATTAGACAACTCGTTCAGAGAGTCTTCTGGACACGGCTGCAATATCAGGGACAGCACACAGGTTACACACATGTTCCTTCAAACTGCTGTAGTGTAAGATTGGAGAGTTTTAAAGAGAGGGAGAGCAGAAGAGTTTTCAAATCGAAATAGTCTCATACAGAAACTCGCTAGATACTCACAGCGCATTTCTCACTAACAGCTGACGGATGTTCTATGCAATTTCTAACAAATTGCACTCAAATAAAAGCTCTTAAATCTTACCTACAACACCTTTAATGGGGAACTGTCACGCTCAACTATTTTCTAATATAACAGTGTACTGCTTCATATGCGTGTTGTGAACAAAATCGTTGCGATCTGCATCATTGTCGTAGAAAAATGTATCGTAATGATATCAAACGATATAACCTTTACTTTACTACTACGTCAATTTAAAAAGGGCTTTGTATAAGAAAACACATAATAGTAGTGGCATTATAGCACCTGCTAATATAAAGGAGTGGGGGAAAAATAGCAAATGCTGTCAATGCGACGTCCGCTGAAGCCGCACTGTGTCAAAAATAAAAAATAAAGGTTTATTTTAAGATTTAAGGCATTTAAGATTTAAGTTACAAAAGACGGCTTGGCAAGGCAAAGCGATCCATGTGTCGACGCAGTTTGAGGTGTTGATATTACTACTACAAACCAAATATATTAATCGTGTCATGTTTAATAATAATAAAGTTGTTCTGAAGAGTATTAGCTATAAGGCACTTTGGGCAAGCGCACCAGCGCAGCGCTTTGGCCAACCGTACGCGACTCCTACAAGTCTAGACCACTCGTACATGTTGTGCGTACCTCAGAGAACGAGGGTTCTCTCGTAAAATGCTTTGTATGAGCGGTTTAAGCACAGATCTGTGTGTACGAGTGGTTCTTGCATGAGGCCCATTGTCCCTCTGGAGACGATCGGTAAATGCTGCCTGTGTGTCTACCCATGTGCATGCTCCATTAAACCAAATACTAGGCCGTCAAGAAGTGTCCGACAAGAAATATTTTCATCAAACATCAACTCTGTTTCCACGAGAAAATCGCAGAAAAGTTGGACCACTGAAGTCATTGGTCCGGGATTTGCGTTCTCCATTGGTTTGATTTGTAAAAATGAGTTGCAGACGGGGATTCACAACACACGTATGAAGCAGTAGTATTCTCCTGTATTAGAAGACAGCCAGATGTGAGCCCGGCCACGCGCTGCACTCATTCCAGTTGTCCCTGGTGCTGCCCATTGCTCAACTACCCAAGTGCTCAGGGAACCAACATACCTCGATGAAGAAGTTGTAGTCTAAACAGCTGCGTCCCGGGCTGAGAATGAAAGACTGGCTCTGCGCTCGCTGTTTTGGAGTGAAGTAGGCTCGCTTTCGGGCCGCGTCCAATGATAGAGTGAAATTGATCCTGGCGTTTACTGGAAGGCAGTAGAGATGTATCTTAAAGACCATGTGGAACTTTTGTGATTGTTATTAAGTCGATGGCATTGTTAAAGTTCCAACTCTTCCATGATCACCAACAACACAGTCCTCCCTGACCCCTCCTTCTTTTCATCTCATATATTTTAACTGGAAATGTGTAATATATGTATGTATATGTCGCATAGTTAGTGTGTGTGTGTGTGTGTGTGTGTGTGTGTGTGTGTTTGCCATTTGGTGGATGCTTTTATTCAAAGCATCTCACAATACTGTGAGCGCATATATTCTTGCATGAATGGCCGCAGTGGGAATTAAACCAGTGTTATCGCAGCGAATCCCTGGCAGTGTTAATGCCTTGCTCTGCTAGTTGAGCTTGACAGGGAATGGAACCCCTAACCCTGGCAGTGTTAATGCCTTGCTCTACCAATTGAGTTAGACAGGATCACAGGTTTAGATGAGATGAGGGAGGTACCGGAACCTGGCTGGGCAGAAAGGAGGGTCATTTTGAAGCAGACACTGGCTGAGATACGCTCAGGGGTGCTGCATTCAGAGGGGCTGGGTGGTATCTGGGCAGGCGTGAAGACCACTTGAGCTTCCACCATCACTATGGGTTTGGACCTGAGAGAAAGGAAGCAGACAAGTTTTAAAGTTTTGGTCAAATTATGCCTATTTTCAGTAGTTTTTGTAATTGTTTAACAAATATTTCAAGAAATGAGACAATCTTGATCACGACCAAAATTGTATTTAAAGTTAAGTAATTTGAAGGGGCAGTCCACTGATGTAACACATTGACGCTCCCATTTTGGTAGTGGAAAAGAGTTTTGAAATTGTTTTGTGTAACTTTTCAATATAATCTGTGTACTTAGATGTAGTTTACAATAGGTACCACCATTGGCACGTTTCGCATCACTTTTCTGCTGTCAGTTGGCGGAAGGACGAGTATTTTGACTACAATACTTTTGCAATAAATAAAATTAAAAAAAACACAAAAACTGCAGCGTCATTTGCTGAGACTCCACCCCCAAGCATTGTGCACCTGAGGCACTACCGTGGATGTAGGGCGCTGCCCGCGAACGAACAGCGAGCTAACCAGGCAACAGGGCAAGATGTAGCAGTAGGAGGCTGATTGGTGGTAATAGGTGCAGGGGGCAAGTTGATCCTAAATACCGTTGATGATAACTGGATATTATATTGAACGAAATAGCAACCATTGCCAATCAAGACATAAATAATTATAATAATTTCCATCTTAAGGAGCCTCAATGTGTTAAATCGGTGGACCCTAAGGTACACAAATGACCAACCTTCTTTATTTTACATTGCAAACACACCGGGCAGGCCCACCGAGATTGGAAGTACCTGAGCAAGACCACTGTGCCCTTTGACCCCACAGCCAAGTCAGGAAGTGTGTCCCCACTGAGGTCAAAGGAGGACTGGCTGATCGACAGGCCGAAGAACCGCAGTCCGGGATGGACGTCTGAGCCTCTGACCCTCTGCAGAGAGACACACGGGAACGATCCAGTTGACTGATCATACCAAAGTGACCAGAGTTCACATTTCAGAAGATGAATGTCCAAACATTACAAGCGTCTGGGTTTCCACCTGCGAGATCTCGGTGTTTATGGTCCCTCTCGCGTCGCCGTGGAAGATGTACACGCTGCCTTGGCCCTGGTTCTCCAGAGGGGCCCCTATGGCCAGATCGTAGACCCCGTCCTGGTTGAGGTCAGGGAGGGGAGCCATGGAGGAGCCGAACCTCCCCCTCTCCCCCGCATGTCCTCGCAGGATGACCGGCGCATCGAACTGGCAGTCAACTCTCTGGCAAGGACACACAGGTCAGACTGAATCTACACCCCCCCTATTGGCTGGTGGTATCAGACTCTACACCCCCCTATTGGCTGGTGGTATCAGACTCTACACCCCCCTATTGGCTGGTGGTATCAGACTCTACACCCTCCTATTGGCTGATGGTATCAGACTCTACACCCCCCTATTGGCTGGTGGTATCAGACTCTACACCCCCCTATTGGCTGATGGTATCAGACTCTACACCCCCCTATTGGCTGATGGTATCAGACTCTACACCCCCTATTGGCTGATGGTATCAGACTCTACACCCCCCTATTGGCTGGTGGTATCAGACTCTACACCCCCCTATTGGCTGGTGGTATCAGACTCTACACCCCCCTATTGGCTGATGGTATCAGACTCTACACCCCCCTATTGGTGGTGGTATCAGACTCTACACCCCCCTCTTGGCTGGTGGTAGGGGTGGTGACTTACGGAGGCAGCGAGGGTGCAGACGTACACCCTGCCCTCCCAGTTGGCCTCCATGTGAAGAGGGGCGGAGATGAGAACCATTTGGGAGTACAGCTGGCTGGGACCCACGGCCATGGTCACTATCTCCGCCCCAAAGTACTCTCCAATCTGAGACTGAATGAAACATAGCAATGGCAATAATGATGATACTATTGATTATAATAATAATAATAATAATAATAATAATTGGTAATGATATTAATAAGACATCCCATTTTATAGCACCCGTCAAATTACACAAATGACACATTTAAAAAGCATGAGACCAAATGAGAAAATAATTTGACTACAAATGCCCGTTACTGGACATTTGTTTGGAACAGGATGTCCTGCTGACAGACCTGCCGTGGAGGGGGGTCAACCTTCTGGCCTCTAGAGAGGTCCAAAGGATTACGGTAGACATACGCTACTCCTCTGTGGTGGTATCTCGGAGCCCCGACTATGGTTACTGGTCCATCTATGGTTTTGGCAACAGCCATGGAGTAGCCTGGATGGACCCAGAAAATCAGAAAGTTACACACATTAAGAGCTGCCAGAGCTGTCAACTCTCGCGCATTGAGCATGAGAGTCACCCAAATGACCCTCTTCACGTGCTCTCACGCCCTTTCTCACGTGGTATTTTACCACCACCAATAGAGTGAAAATAGTATGTATTTGGTACATACTAGTACTGGCACCTCCTTGATTTCAATTCAAGTACTCCAAGGTTTTCTGAAAAGTTGGCAGCCCTGCATTAAGGGCTGGTACCTCGTTAAGGACTCCCGGGGGCTTATCGTGCTACTGCTGGTGCTTTATACTGCTACTGCTGGTGCTTTATCATGCTACTGCTGGTGCTTTATCATGCTACTGCTGGTGCTTCATCATACTACTGCTGGTGCTTCATCATACTACTGCTGGTGCTTTATCATACTACTGCTGGTGCTTTATCATGCTACTGCTGGTGCTTTATCATGCTACTGCTGGTGCTTTATCACTGCTACTGCTGGTGCTTTATCATACTACTGCTGGTGCTTTATCATGCTACTGCTACTGCTGGTGCTTCATCATACTACTGCTGGTGCTTTATCATACTACTGCTGGTGCTTTATCATGCTACTGCTGGTGCTTTATCATGCTACTGCTACTGCTGGTGCTTTGTCATACTACTGCTGGTGCTTTATCATGCTACTGCTACTGCTTTATCATGCTACTGCTACTGCTGGTGCTTTATCGTGCTACTGCTACTGCTGGTGCTCAGAGCTCGAGAAATCAAGCGTCTGCTCGAGAATGAGCAAAAAGTGTCTCTTACCTAGATAGCTGTCAGAGTCCACAAACTGTTTTTCCTGTGGAAACGTCAGCCTCCCATCAGATAAATAACGCTGAAAGCCCCCACTCCAATCATATGCCCCGACAGACGCCATCTGAAACCCCTGGAAACACAGTATGATGCAGCATTAGGTCGCTTATACCCCACACCAACACGCTAATATGTGTGGCTAACGTCCGTATATATGTCATATATTTATTCTATTCAGGACATATTTCAGGACATATGTATCATTAAATGTCTCAGCGATGTGGAGTTGAATGAAGTTTGTTAATGTGTGAAAACTGATTCTAACAATTTCCCTCGGGATCAATAAAGTATTGAGCGTTGGTGAGCGTTTGACTGAAAGACTTGGTCACCTCCGGGATGTAGGCTGCGCTGAACCCTTCCTGGGCCAACTCCATTTTCAACGAGCCACCCGTCTGAGCTCCTGAGGTTAAGACATATCAGAGAGACATGTATAGGGTTAGCAGCCTTTAAAAACACACTCCAATGATCAAAACTAAAAACACCTTAGATGGTTTTAACTCCAACCAACATATGCATTATGCATTAGATGTCTTTGCTTCTGTGTTCTGGACTGTAACTTATGGACATATATGGGCATTGTTGAGACGCTTCCTCTACAGTGAAAATGCTCACATAACCCTCTACGGCACATTCTAGAACTGTGACTCTGGGATTGGGATTTCGTCATGTCATTTGTCAATTTGTATTTGGAACACTTCACCTCTTCATCATTACGCGTTTAGTTGAATGTGTTGAATTATTGAGGGGATGATACATCGGGTCAAGGATCACATAAAACGATGGCGCTTGCAATATTTCAAATACCTGAGCCAGATATTGCGACAGTTTTTGGTGGAGAGACTTCCTACCTTCGATAGAGAAGATGCTTTCCTCCAGGCCGGCCCTGATTACCTCCAGGGCGTCAAAGTTGTCAACGCGGAAGACGTGTGTCTCGGGTGGGCTAGACCCGATGGTGATCAGCTCTTCTTTTGCAGTATTCGCGTCGAAGGAATTCCCCACCTAACTCAAATCAAGCAGAGATTTTAACGTTATACAACCACGTCGAGAAATGGAATTGTCATTGTCCTACTATGCAAACTATTGCATATTTCTGGGTTGCCAAGGTAAGCGGGGTTAAACTCCCAGCCATGAATAACTATTGAGGCATCCTTTAACTATGCCCACTGTCAATATGTCTTCATCTTCAACTGTATTACCCACTGAAGCCACCCACGTTTTATCGCCACTTCTTGTCCATCTAACGCCAGCTCAGCTGTTGCTGAAGTGCCACGGAGCAAGGCAGGGTGTGCTGCCTGGTAACTGTACACATCGTGTGGTCGTTTCTGAATGCATTGCACTTATTAACGAAACTATAAAAACCATATAAAAAGTGTCTTACCCCGATTGCGAATCGAACGACGCCAATATTCTCCGCTACACGTACTGCGGCATTTAACTTAGAATTGTCATTTGAAGCTCCGTCGGTAATCACAATCAAAACCTTCTTCGAGTCTCTCCTAGACCCTCTGGATGGTGAGAAGACATTTGTGCTTTGGAAAGAAATGGAACCGTGGGATGAATTTTCGGCACCATACCCGAGGATTCCTATTTTATACACGTTATGTCCACTGGATGTTACCGGTCAAATCTAGAAATTACTAAAGTAATTTTCTTTTTAACTAACTAAATGCTTTCAACACATTAATGCACAATACTAGAACAATGTTTACTAAAGTGATTTTCTTTTTAACTAACTAAATGCTTTCAACACATTAATGCACAATACTAGAACAATGTTTACAAACAATATTGTTTTATCATTTTTCCGAGATCAACCAATGCTATGTTGCATTCAACCAGCAGTGGTGGCTGTGCTAGGCTATGACTTTTACTGTAGAAACATATATTTTCTGTCTTGTGTTTGGCATGGATGGACTTACGCAACATGCTCAATGGCTTTAGCTGTGTACGTCCATCCTCTCCTTTGTTTTATTGAGTTGATTTGATTTTCCGAAGAGTCAGAGAGGACAAAATTGTCAAAGTAGTAATGAACAAAAGGATCTGTTGAGTACTGGGTGATGGCAAACTGGAATGAAGACACATAAAAATGCGTTTTAATGTAAAGCCATGAGACACAATGACACAGCGAATTCAGGGCGATACACAATGACTGAAATAGCCAAATAATATCATGCCCATGTCACAACAAGATTACAAAATAGGCTATGAATAGCGGACAGTGTGTAGTACATTAAGGAAGTATCGCTGTTGCAACAATCCCTTGCTACTTATGTTTTGTCTTATGTTTCTTATGTTTTGTCTTATGTTTCTATGTTTCTATGTTTTATGTTCTTATGTTCTATGTTTATTGTCTGCAACCCACGCCCTAACCACATTCCTCGTGACCCTAAGGGTTGCCTGGCAATAAAAAGCTTTCTGATTCTGATTCTGATTCTGATTCTACTAATATGTTCATTCGGTAGTGCTTGGCTAATAGACAATATTATGCTGTATAAGTACATGAGTATAGTTGACCTGACAGAGATCCTATCATGATGCTGTCACGTGTGCTTCTGTGCTCTTAGAGATGTAAGGCTCAATTAAATATGTCCATACCCGGGTATCTCTCCCCCTTAATGAGCGGATCAGACGTTTGACAAAGTCCTTCATGATGTTGAAGTCCGTGAGGGAGACGCTGCCAGAGCCGTCCAGCAGAAAGGCGATGTCCGCTAGGCCAGGACAATCTGTCAATCAAAGGGAAACCACAAACCGTAAATGTACACGATGAATTTCAGGTTACTGAATTAAATTCTGTAGAATTGTGGTAAATTTGTTGAATAACAAAGTTAATATTTGGCAATGTGCTATTCTTAAGAGAACATAGGCCTATCTAAAACTGGGCAACAAATCTTCCTGGACAAAGTCACAATAAACTTTTCCTTTGATGAATAGCTAAATACTAGGACATTTCAGCATCAGCCTAGCTGACATTTTTATTGTTGGTTACCCTTTAGAGTTGATGGTGTATACAATGCAAATGTATTTTTTGAGTTTATCTCCAAGCATAATCCGTTGTACGTGTTGATAGTCTTGCATTGTCTTGTAATGGTTGGACCGCATGCCTGAACAAAGCAGAACAATATGTACTGTTACAAAAGGTCTTTACGTTTCTGGAACAATCCAACAATACAACAATCGTTCTTCTCTCACAGCAATAAACATCTAACTCTGTGGACTTTTTGACATTTGCCATCAAACCCGTCAAACCCGTTTTATAAGTGAAACACTCACCATAACCTTTCCAGAGGCTGGGTCTCGTGTCATGGCCAAACCAAGAGACATGTTTACGGCAAACTCTGGAACTGCATTCAAAACCAGAACAAGGAATGAATTGTGAAGCTGTGAAGATTTGCTGATAACAACATAGGTAGGGAATGAGGGGAAAGGTAGAGCAAGGCATTAACACTGCCAGGGTTAGGGGTTCCATTCCCCGTCTAGCTCAGCAGGCAGAGCAAGGCATTAACACTGCCAGGGTTAGGGGTTCCATTCCCCGTCTAGCTCAGCAGGCAGAGCAAGGCATTAACACTGCCAGGGTTAGGGGTTCCATTCCCCGTCTAGCTCAGCAGGCAGAGCAAGGCATTAACACTGCCAGGGTTAGGGGTTCCATTCCCCGTCTAGCTCAGCAGGCAGAGCAAGACATTAACACTGCCATGGTTCGGAGTTTTATTCCCACTAGGGGCCACCCATGCTAAGAGTATATTCACTCATGGTATGGGAAGCTGCTTTGGATAAAAGCATGCACCAAATGCCTTTTAGTTATTTGAAAGAAGAAGTTGAAGTGTGGTGATGAGCAAGGGAAAAATTAACAAGGCGATAAGCAAGCTGAGGCAACCCGAGGGCCAGTACATTATGCATGGAGACAACAAGAAATATCAGACATTTCACGTTTGCAATCACATTCAACTTTTGAGTCGGGTCCCATAAGGTCAAATGTACTGTACATACATGCAGTACATTAAAAACGACTTTTGCATTCAGTGCTGTTCAACAAATGAAACCTAGCAGTAAGTATGATTATAAAGAGAGTGTGGTTACCCGATTGTGAGATGGGGCTACATGATTTGGTCGTGCATGTGTATAGTATGCCTCTCCTGGTTGGCGATGTCTGAAGCAGCGGCTCGCTCACCAGTAAGCTTAACAGGGAGAGGAAGTATGGTCATGTGTCAACGTCCGTCATAGTTCATATTAGTAGAAGGCATACGTGAGATTTGTAAACATATGTACCATGAGTGCATAGCGTTGGTTGTACATAGTCCTCCAGACTAAGCTGGTTTACCTCAGAGCTCCAGAGTCTAGCCTCACCAGCAGAACAACGAGGAGCACTACAAACCGTCGGTTGTGCTGAATACCCTCTTATTTTTCTGAAAAAAGTGCAACTTCAACCATTGCTAAATGTAGATATGTAATGATTGAAGTCCGATGCCAGTAATATTAACCTTCTGTCATGTTATATAACAATATATAACAATATAACAATAAAGAGAGCCATACTATAAAGAGATTTGTATATTGTTTATATAACTATGCTATCCCAAAATCAATCGATAATAGCTCCACAAACACAAGGGCCAGATGCATAACCTTGGGCTCTAAGATAGGTAACACCTGGGAGAATGGAGAGATACAAATGTGTCTTGTAACCATCACCCGATGCGAGTGAAAGCAGGAAAAACACACAAGAAATCTGTAAATGCCTTTTAGTTATTTGAAAGAAGAAGTTGAAGTGTGGTGATGAGCAAGGGAAAAATGAACAAGGCGATAAGCAAGCTGAGGCAACCCGAGGGCCAGTACATTATGCATGGAGACAACAAGAAATATCAGACATTTCACGTCTGCAATCACATTCAACTTTTGAGTCGGGTCCCATAAGGTCAAATGTACAAATCTGTAATTTTACTTCCACCTAAACGCAATTCTGAATGAGAGAATAAAATCACTAAAACTGAGCTAGTGGCTAAATCCAAACTGAAACTAAGTAAAGCACAACAATTCAGACAGAGCTCCACTTCAGCTTCAACATCGTGGGTCCTCATTAAATGTATTCCCTTTTTTTCCTTTAGTTTATTAGCCATAGCAAATGAATAGCAAGCGATGTTAAATAGTCTGAAAGATTTAAACAATGTCTCTCTGCTGCGTGGAACCAATTTTCATAAAGGCCTGGAAGGGGGCATCAAGATCATGTTTCACTTTCTGATTCGGCGATGATGGTCATCTGAACCTTTTCACGAAATAAATTGATTTGCCCTTCGGACCCTACATAATCTGTAGTTAAAATGCGCACGCGCACGCACAGACACACACACACACACACACACACACACACACACACAGACACACACACAAAAGCACAACTGGAAAGTGACAGCTGCTGCACAAGCCTCCAGGATTCAGTCTGTAGGATTCAGTCTGCACGGGGTTAGATCTTTAGACCAGGGTTAGATCTTTAGACAGGGTTAGATCTTTAGACAGGGTTAGATCTTTAGACCAGGGTTAGATCTTTAGACCAGGGTTAGTTCTTTAGACCAGGCTTAGTTCTTTAGACAGGGTTAGATCTTTAGACCAGGGTTAGATCTTTAGACCTGTATCGTCTCCACTTACTCAGATTCTCTCTGGATGACCTTGTATCCAAACCATCCAGCAGGATCGAGATTATATGTCAACGTTCGCCAGGCTGAGGAATCCACGTTAAAAGCTTGTGACACCTGCAAGACTGAGAACAACAGGTTTATCTGTGTGTGTCTGTAGTGTGTGTGTGAGTAATATGTCAAGCAGGATGTGTCATTTTTGTGAAATACCACCTTTAAACACGGACAACACTCAAAGAGTGAGAGAGAGGGAATGAGAGACAGATAGAGAAAGGAAGATGGAGAGAGAAGGTGAGTGTGTGTGTGTGTGTGTGTGTGCGTGTGTAAAAAAGCCACAGAAATGAGTCAAATTGGAAACACAATCATACACAAATCATAAGAATCGAGACATAATAAATAAAGAATAAAATATATCAATATACACACACAAGTTTAACAAGTGTTTGTTACCTGAAAAGGACACGACAACAGTAATTATCCTGTCCATCGTTGTTGTATTTTGCTATAAATCTTCTCTCCTCTGCAGACAGAGAGAGTGCAGAGAGAGAAGTAGTACAAATAGGACCAGTACAAAAAGCAGAAGGTTTAGCAGTAGTGCCCAAGTGGGGAGGAGTCAGTTACTACATCACACCACCATAACATGTCTGGCTGCCAGAACACTGCTCGGACACAACATCCTGCAGTGGAACATCGGGGGTGGTGTGTGGCAAGGGTCGACTGCCACACACTAATTTGCATAAAGAACCGCATGTGCCCACCATCTCTATTGGATGAATCTGATGACAATGAAAACCGCTATGCATCATGGGATGTAGTGTGGAAATAAGTGTGCAACAGTTCTACACCGCTTTCACGGTGCATTATGGGTATAAAGTAGTAACACATTTTCTGCAAAATGGTGACACCCTCAATAGTTCACTCTGTAGGGAGCCAAATCAAACAGATCATATGGCTATGGTTTGCCGGTTGGCAATGCTGTCTGGTGCACTGTGTGTGTGTGTGTGTGTGTGTGTGTGTGTGTGCTATGCATGTTTCAATGCATAGGCACATGGGCAC
>OMNO01079149.1:0-16100 GCA_900303215.1 Trachyrincus scabrus | reverse complement strand
TAATAAAAATTATAATAGTTATAATAGTTAGATATAATAATAATAATATATATATATATAGAATTATATATACTTCTATATATATACACGTATATATAGAAGTATATATATATATATATATATACACGTGTATATATAATTATATATATAATGTATATATGTATAAAATATATTACATATATAATATATATATACAGTATATATATGCAATTGTCATTATTCAATAATGGTTGCCAAGCCAATGAGCCCGGGCACGTAGGCTTTAATATTGAATAAGACAGGCCTAAAAGGTTAGACCATTACTATTATTGGCCTAGAATAATTAAATGGTTAGGGAAATAGCCATAGAAAGTACACAAAAGAAATAAGTGCAAGTAATGCAAGTAGCGGGCGTCGCACTTACACTCCTACTTCCAACATGCTTGCCGCCCAGTCAAAACCACATGATTATTTACATAACTGCTAAAAAAGATTATACTTAACATACAGAACTATATTGAATAGAATATATTCTCTTGTCATTTTATTACAAGTCTAGATGATAAGCAGGGTCAATTTATCAAATGTTTAATAAATATTGATCCCATGGGGTGAAAATAAATCTACCTGTAGCGCTACATATAGACAGGTGGCACTCTCTATTTTCTGGAATACAGAGACACAGTTCTAATCAGAGGTCATGTGTCACTACTGCTGGAAGTAGCTTCAATATTGACCATTACTGCCAACTGTGCCAAAGTTGGCTCAATTGTAATTGAACCAGGTGGTCAAGGATAGTGGCCCCATGATCGAACCGTGAATCTCCTGCATTGCATTGCTTAGCATTGCTGCCATGAGCTGAGCTATATGCAGGTGTGGATCAACAGGGGCAGATCAGAATTTAGAAGGATGAGTCTTCTGAGACTTCCGGTGAGGCACACAGCGAGATGGTCGCATCACACTGAGCTCCTGCCTACAACCCGTTTAAATTCATTCTTTGTTTTCAACTTTAACTTGTTATATTATTTAGATTAGTCCTCGTGAACAATGGCAACAACCAAAAAAACAGCAAGTTCACCTCAAAAACAGCACGATAAAAGCAAATGATTCAAGGCTAATTGTGGGAGTCCCAGCTCTCACTAACAGGGTTCAGACGGAAGGAGAGGCAAAAAACGCAAAAATAAAGGTGGCTTCGAGTGCCAAACCCCCAATAACCCCCGCCCAAAATAAAAGACGCTGTAAACAATATAACAGGGTGACAGTGCGTGAGACTGGATCAGCTGCATGTGCCTGACTCCATCTGCAGGTGGATCACTGACTTCTTGTCTGACAGGAAGCAGCACGTGAAGCTGGGGAAACAAGTCTCTGACTCCCGGACCATCAGCACCGGTTCCCCTCAAGACTGCGTCCTTTCCCCTCTACTCTTCCCCCTGTACACAAACAGCTGCACCTCTAGTCATCAGTCAGTCAAGCTCCTGAAGTTTTTTGATGACTCCACCCTTATTGAGCTCATCTCTGGGGGGGATAAGTCTGCCTACAGGTGGGAGATTGACCATCTGGTGTCCTGGTGCGGCCAAAACAACCTGGAGCTCAATGCTTTAAAGAGAGTGGAGATGGTTATGGACTTCAGAAAGAACCCAGCCCCACCCGCCCCCATCACCCTGTGTGACTCCCCACTGTGGAGTCCCTCCACTTCCTGGGCACCATCATCACCCAGGACCTCAAGTGGGAGCTGAACATCAGCTCCCTCACCAAGAAGGCACAGCAGAGGATGTACTTCCTGCGGCAGTTGAAGAAGTTCACCCTGCCAAAGCCAATGACGGTGCACTTCTACACCACCATCATAGAGTCCATCCTCACCATCTGGTACACTGCCAAGGACAAGGGCAGACTGCAGCGTAGCACTCTGCAGAGAAGGTGATTGGCTGCAACCTGCCATCCCTCCAGGACCTTCACGTCTCCAGGGCCCAGAGGCGGGCAAGAAAGATGTGGCCAATCCCTCGCACCCCAGTCACAAACACTTTGTACCACTCCCCTCCGGCAGGAGGCTGCGGTCCATCAGGACCAAAACCTCATGGCACAATAACAGTTTCTTCCCGACTGCAACTGGCCTCATCAATAAGGCCCCCACTAAGGTACATCTTGCACATATTCTGTATTGCACATATTCTTATACTCATACTTAATACTGTGAATGTTTGCACATTCCCTGACAATATTTTGCACAAAACTGCACAGCTCTATTATTTGACATATCACACTTATTGACATATCACACTCATTCTTAAAACACTTTCTTTCTCATATCTTCTATTATTAATTTGTCATTTACATGTATTTATATTTGTTGTTTTTTGCAGTACCTGCCTGTCTTTGTCCTTATGTTTATTGTTATGTGCCATCGAACCAAGGCAAATTCCTTGTATTTTAACAGATACTTGGCAATAAAATTTCTGATTATGATTCTGATTCTGAACTCATTATGCTCATGTGTCGATCCTGGGGAATTAGCTGCCCCGCCCCTCTTGTTTGCAAACCTTATGGATCACCTTGAACTTAAGCGGCTGTAGAGTGTGATACTAACGGGTGATCTGCGCATTGGTGTCCTTCATGCGGTGGAGCCACTAAAGCGGAGTGTGGTCCGAGCAAAAGGTGAATGAGCGCCCCAGGAGGTAGTAACGTAGGGTGTCAACTGCCCACATGATAGCCAGACACTCCTTCTCCACTGTGCTGTACCTCACCTCCTGGTCCACGAGTTTATGCTGGGGTACAGCACCGGGCTATCCATGCCCTCCACCTCCTGGGACAAAACGGCCCCCAGCCCTCTGTTCAATGCATTGGTCTGCAAGACAAAAGGAAGCTTAAAGTTAGGGGTGTTCTTTGGGTTGGCCATGAGCCCCGCCCACTTAAGTGACTCGAGGACCGCCGCCACCCGCTGAATATGCTGCTGCCAGGTGTCACTGTGAATGATGACATCATCAGCCGGAGCATCAGCCGGAGCACCCGATCCATGAGGTGCTGGAAAGTGGCAGGGGCCCCAAACAACCCAAAAGGAAGTGTCTTGAATTGGTACAAACCGTACGGAGTGGAGAAAGCCGTGGATCTTTCCTTGCACTCTGAAGATAAGGGAATCTGCCAGTAGCCCTTCGTTAAATCCAGTGTCGAAAAAAAAGAGCCATGCCTAACCGATCCAGGAGTTTGTCGACGCAGGGAATTGGATATGCGTCGAACTTTGACACACTATTCACCTTGCGATAGTCAACACAGAAGCGAATCAACCCATCAGACTTGCGCACCAGCACGATGGGGCTAGACCAGCCACTGTGCGACTCTTCTATTAACCCCATTACCAGCATGGCCTTTGATTCATCCTTCACAATTTTGCGTTTATGTTCAGGCAATCTATACGGCCGCGACCTAACAGTCACGCCGGGGGACGTCTCAATACGGTGATCAATGAGCGCAGTGCGGCCCGGCAGAGGAAAGAACACGTCAGAAAAGCGGTACTGTAACTCGGCGACCTCGGCTGCCTGATGAGGAGAAAGGTGTTTGTCACAGGAGACCAGGGTGGATTTGTTCGAATTTGGGACCTCTGGTTCCAGCTCCACCTCCGGAATTACTGGAGAAAATTCTCTCGGGAAATCTGCCCCAGTGCATGGAGTTTTGCTTGCAGGTCTATGATGTATTGAATTTCGTTTTTGCTGGTGCTCGGATCTTCCTCCCAGTTTTCTTTAATTAGGTCCAAGACACCCCTAGGTCGCCTACCGAACAGTAACTCAAATGGGGAAAACCCATGTAGAGGACTGAGGAACCACCCGAACTGCGAACAACAGAGTGTCGAGCGATTTATCCCAATTGCGACTATCTTTGTGCACGAACTTGCGCAGCATGGACTTTAACGTATTGTTAAACCGCTCCACCAGACCGTCTGTCTGGGGATGGTACATGCTGGTATGAATTGATTTAACCCCAAGTAACCCATAAAGTTTGCGGAGTGTACATGACATGATGTGCCCTGATCAGTCAGAATCTCTTTAGGAATTCCAACTCGGGAGATTAGTTGAAACAGTGCCTGCACTACGCTCTTCACCAAAGATAGAGCGTAGTGGAACTGCCTCAGGATACCGGGTTGCATAATCAACAATAACTAATACAAATTGGTATCCCCGTGCGCTGCAGTCTAATGAGAGCCATACCAATTCTCTCGAAGGGGGTCTCGATTAAAGGGAGTGGGCACAACGGCGCTTTTGGGGTGGCCGCAGGGTTTACCAACTGACATCCGCGACAGGACGCACGCCACCGACGTACGTCCGCGTAAATGCCCAGCCAATAGAAATGGGCCATGAGATGCTCGCATGTTTTATCACAGCCTGTTGATGAGCCGCCTGAAAAACCATTTCCCATTTTTCCATGGCTTTTTGAAATGGGCAACTGGCTCACTTCTTCCCCTGTCTGTGTGTCATGACTGACCTTATATAACATGTCCCTGACGATTATAAAGTGTGGGAACATAACAACTGCGCCAGGGGGTACATCACTGACCATCAATTTAAATCACTTGATCAAAGGCTGAGTGTAGAGTCTCATCACGAGACTGCTTGAGGGGAAAATCTCCCACTGGAGGGAGCTGTGGAACCGGCAGAGCCTCCTCCACCGGCTCCTCCGGCTCATTCAACGATAGCAACATTGGATGAGCTTGCGTCACCGCTGAGCACAGCGTACATTCCGCATGTCCATAACTGCCATGCACGCGCATCCTTCTCTTCAGAAACTACACTATCAAAGCCTGGCCAATCGGTACCTGACACGACAGGCGGGAGCTAATCGCGGCCTTTAGTTTAAACTTTTTCCCTCTATGTCTGATTTTGATGGTCATGACCGGATATCTATGCACATCCCCATGCACACACTTAATATCCACCCATGACGCCTCCAACAAAGCCCTGGGCCGAACCAGGCTTTGGTGAATTAGGGTCTGTGAACTCTCCGAATCCAGCAATCTTGAGTCTCCTCAGGAAGAATAGGCACTTTTGGGCAGTTTTTACTGCCAAGTCCGCTTACTTGAAGCAAGAGACTCTCTCCACTTCAGCTCCATCAATGTGTATGGGGGCGTGACCCCCCCTGGCGCTTCCTGAAGTCCACGATCATCTCCTTAGTCTTGCAGACATTGAGATAGAGCTTGTTGTCCTTGCACCATGTTGCCAAGTCACTGACCTCCCCTCTGTAGGCGGTCTCATCGTTGTTGGAGATGAGAGCCAGGATGGTGGGGTCATCTGCAAACTTGAAGATGACATTGGAGCTGCGTGTGGCCACACAGTCATGCGTGAACAGGGCGTACAGGACGGGACTGAGTACGCAGCCCTGAGGGGCTCCGGTGCTCAGGGTCAGTGCAGAGGAGGTGAGGTTGCCCATTCTCACCACCTGGGTTCTGCCCGTCAGGAAGTCCAGGATCCAGTTGCAAAGGGAGGTGATAAGACCCTGAGCTTGGGGACGAGCTTAGCGGGCACAATAGTGTTAAATGCTGAGCTGTAATCTATAAACAGCATCCTCATGTATGTGTTTCCCTTATCCAGATGAGAGAGGGCGGTGTGTACTGTCAGGGTGATGGCGTCGTCCGTAGATCAGATGCATTCATATGACATAATTTATATTGATCTGCGTGATGCTTGTTAATCGTGAGGAGAGACATATGTGTGCAAAGTTTCAATACCATAGAGGTCAGGAGATATGCTTGTCCAAAGTTTGCATTTTCAGTTGATTGCTATAGCGCCCCCCCTATTGTCCAATCTGGATGATTGGACTGATCAATCTTGTCCCATGTTTCTTTAAGTACACTAAGTTTGATGACAATTGGCCCTGCATTTTTGCTCCTCAAATCTGATTGGACCAATTTGGGCCTCTGGCGGCCATATTGTTTGGTCAATCAACTTCATCTTACTTGAGCAATTAGAACCTTCTCCCCCAAATGTCCCAAAGTTGGTTCCGCTCGAATCTAATATTTGGGCTAGGAACAGTGGTCATCTTTGTCACAAGCCACGGCCATTGTGATGCCATGCCCCGATTGACAAAAACTTGATGTCAAAGTCTAGGAGTCCACCTTGATGTCGATATAAGTGATTATGAATACACACGTTTTTAAACCATGCCCTTTCCGTTTTCATTGGCTAGTGGCTTTGCTAGTGGCTTTGCTAGTGGCCTGTTAGTTAATTTAGCCTATTTCATCTATAATTATTATGTTGAGCAGTATGGAAGCATTTCATACAAATGAAAGAAGACCCAAAGAAAGAAATTTTGCAACTTTCTTCCACAGTTCAACAATGAACCACCTAAACATGGTATGTTTTTCATATAGGCTAAGCTGCTAATCTAGCATAGGCTATTGTGAACATTATTTACAAATTTATTATTAATGAAGCTTGCGATTATTTGACAAGTGCATATGTAATAATTTATACAATAAATACAAAGATGCCAAAATGAAAGTTTAGGATTTCTTACATAAAAGCGAGGCAGTGAGTTTCACTACAGACGTGTGGACCTCTATGCATCTGAAGTCATATCTGACCGTGATGGCACATTTGATCACAGATGACTGGCAGCTCCAATTCTTTGTTCTTCAGACAACAGAATGGAGAAATGGAGGAGGCGCATACAGGAGCAAACATGGCCTAGAAACTCAGTGTGGTGGCCGATGAATGGGGCATTCCAGGCAATAGGAGAGTGTATGTTGTCAGTGACAACGTGGCCAATATGGTACTTTGCATGGATACTCTAAAAGCAGATCCTGAATGGCCACACGTGCATGGCGTGAGATGTGCGGGGCACACATTACAGCATTTTGCATTAATACTGTGCTGAAACAGGATCCGATTTGCCAAACCGTGGCTGCTGCACAACATCTTGTGGCACACTTCAAGAAGGGGACTGACGGAAAAACAGCAACAGCAAAACATCCCTCAGCACCTGTTTATCCAAGATGTTTCCACGTGGTGGAATTCCACGTATCTGTCCACAGCGCAGTGGAACATGGCAGAGAATATTTCAAATGTTCTAAGCCCATGATAACCCAAACAGAGCTACTGTCTGAGGAGGACAACGCATCTCTCTCTGCAACCATTCCCATGCTGGCCAATTTAAAACGGCGACACTTGGCCATTGCGGAGGATGACAGCCCCACCACACAGAAAATGAAAGAGTCTATGAAGAGTCTACATGCAGGCTGCTGTGGTCGACCCCCGGTTCAAGCACCTGACATACGAGATGCAGTGGTAGCAGAGGTGCAGAAGTCTACCAAACCAGATCGATACACTGATGAGGAAGAGGATAAACCGGATGACCCGTAGGATGAAAAAAAGAAGAGTGACAAAGAGCAGGGTGGAACAAAACGTTTATCGTAATCTGAGTTATAGTTTTTGACGAGGATGAAGTTGGCTCAGTATTTGCCAGGTCCTTATTCTGTATATAATTTAAAAATATATATATAAAATATATATAATTTTCAGTCCATGTGGCCGCAATAATGTTATTTGGCCTTTAGATGGCTCTATTCAGAGATTTCTAAAATGACTAATCGGCGACACTTGGCCATTGCGGAGGATCTGTTATGTATACACTGTATTCTGAAAAACTAACAATGACTGTCCAGTTTGCATTTTTCTGTGGAATATATTTCAAAATGAAAAGCTACTATATGAAGTGACCAGAAACAGAACATGACAAGATGGACTGTAATTAAATGAGAAAGGCGAAAAGTGATTGCACTTTCTGCATCATAATTGTCATGACTTTACTGTACAAATTTGTATTATGACTTTCATTATGAATATAACATTTTTATTATTAACCTTTGAACATGATATGCAGACTGGTATCATTGTGTCATTGCAATTTTGGAAAGTATGACATGCCCTGTTCAGAGGCTAATAAAAAACAATTGCTACAGTAAAATCTCTTGTAATTCTGGATTCTGATACTTAGTTACATTGTTTGTCATACATAAGTGTCAGATGTTTTGAAAATAAGTGTTAAGCAATTAGGGAAAAATTGCAGTGACACAATGAGACCGTACAGTCTGACGTGCTATGAGGTTAATAATAAAAATGTCATATTCATAATAAGCGCTAGCGCTGCTAGTTAATCAGAATCATAACAATGAAAGAAAAAAGTACATTTTACGCACCTGGTTCTAACTCAAAAAATATTTCTAAACTGTATTTCAGCTCTCTAAACTTCAACGCAAACGTTTTATTTTCTAATGGCAGAAATCAGAGTTAGCTACATTGTTAGCTAGCGGTGCTAGCTAACAAAACTTGTTTACAAGGGTTAGCTTGTAAACAACTGCTTTTCCAGCCAACTGCTTTACTGACGTGTACAAAATGCCTGCAAATGTCTCAATGTCTCATGAGAGCAATAGTCATCGCTGTGTGGACAGTACTGGTAGCCATGTGGGACAATTGACACACCTGAATCAGCAGGTGACAGATGGCTTCTCTGAGGGAGCAGCCAGGAACCATCACCTGCCAGGGCGTCGCCAAGGCGGGGATGAAGCCGACAGCCCCCTCCACCTCAGAGGAGGACGTCTAGACGGATCCAGAGTCTCCGGGACGACCTGAAGACCAGCCAAATGCACATTCATGTGTCATCTTACTAACACTTTTCGGACTTGGTCTCTTTATGTTTTCATTACGGTGCTTGCTGTGCTGCCTTTTTGAGGGCACGGTATAGCTGATTTGCCAGCTGACTTGCCGTTACTTACACTCACAATATACGCTATATACGCAATATACAACTCACGCAATATACGCATCCACATATCCACAAGATGCTTCTTGTGACCTGGATAACAGGGATGTATACAGTGGCTTCTTGGCTAGTATCCCATGGCTTGTTCTTTCATACTTTGGCTAAACACATCTTTTTTGATCCATATTGCAAAATGCTATTGGTTAATTTGAGAGGTGCTTTTACTCAAAGAAATACAGAGTGATGGCTGCACTGTGAATACAGAGACATGTCAACAAGGAGCAGGTATCGTTTCTGCATCTTCTTCAAAGATGTCATCAATGTTAAAAATATTAAATAATTACATGTTAAATAAAGTTGATCAATGTCATCAATGTGGACCAGAATACATAAATGGCACCAACATATATCAAAATAACTGAATGTTAAAATAAAAAGATGAATGTTTAATGAGCTTTTTGGAGAGCTCACAGAATACATTTCCACCTCCCCCGGAGCTCGGAGGGGAGGGGAGCTTGTGGCAAGCTGGGAGCTTTTTGGGGAGCTCCCAGAATGCATTTCGAGCTAGAAGGGGAGCTGGGAGTATTAAAGGGGAGCTGGGAGTATCGAAAGGGAGCTGGGAGTATCAAAGGGGAGCTGAGAGTATCAAAAGGGGGCTGGGAGTATCAAAGGGGAGCTGAGAGTATCAAAAGGGGCCTGGAAGTATCAAAAAGGAGCACAGTTGCAGATATGTATATATGGGGAGGGGGAGCTTTTTGGGGAGCTTACAGAATGCATTTCGACCTCCCTGGGAGCTCAAAGGGGAGTGGAGCTTTTTGGGGAGCTCCAAGAATTCATTTTGATCTCGCCGGGAGCTGGAAGGGGAGCTGGGAGTATCGAAGGGGAGCAGGGAGTATCAAAGGGGAGCATGGAGTATCGAGGGAGAGTACAGTTGCAGATATGTATATATATGGGGAGGGGGAGCTTTTTGGGAAGCTTACAGAATGCATTTCGACCTCCCTGGGAGCTCGAAGGGGCAGAGAGCTTTTTGGGGGGCTCCCAGAATGCATTTCAATCTCGCCAGGAGCTGGGAGTATCGAAGGGGAGCTGAGAGTATTGAAAGGGGGCTGGGAGTATCGAGGGGGAGCTGGGAGTATCGAAGGGGAGCTGGGAGTATTGAAAGAAGGCTGGGAGTATTGAGGGGGAGAGCTCCCCAACTAGCTCCCGGGAGCCACATTTCAAATGTTTGTTTTTTGGTCTTGTTAAAAATAATGCTATTGACTTAGTCCTATGTACACAGCACTGAATATTAAAGGATAACTTAGGGATTTTTCAACCTGGACCCCATTTTCCCATTCTTTTGGGTCTAACTGACTAATGCAGACAACATTTTTTGAAATTTGTCCATTATTGAGCAAAAATGCAGCCGTGAAATGTCTGCATTGTAACCCTTTTGGGCAATTGCGCACGTCAATGTACGTCCTCTAAAAGTGCTTGTTTTTGACACTGACATTCTCAGATTGTTATAAGCGTTTGACAAAATTATGGAAAGGATCCATACAGAGAAATAGAACCTTTTTCTTTACCTTTCGCTTTGATCCGGTCTGTTTGTTATTGTGTCTCGCTCAAGGAGAAGTCTTGCTCTGAAATCTCGCGAAATCAGCTAAATATTCA
This sequence comes from Trachyrincus scabrus, assembly GCA_900303215.1. Classification (NCBI taxonomy): domain Eukaryota; kingdom Metazoa; phylum Chordata; class Actinopteri; order Gadiformes; family Macrouridae; genus Trachyrincus; species Trachyrincus scabrus. The sequence goes on along the minus strand of OMNO01079149.1, from coordinate 5,726 downwards.
GCCAGCACTTTGAAAATCTTTCAACACATCAAACTCTTGCTGGCACTCCTCTCTCACTCACGTTTCCACCATTCTCTTCCTGCAACAATTCAACTCTCACGAGATTTCAGCGAGACTTCTCCTTGAGCGAGACTTGGTTAGACACAATAACAAACAGACCGGATCAAACGAAAGGTAAAGAAAAAAGTTGTATTTCTCAGTAGGTATCCTTTCCATAATGTTTTCAAACACTTATAACAATCTGAGCAAATCTGGCAAAAACAAGCACTTTTAGAGGACGAACATTGAAGAATTGCCCCAAAGGGTTACAAAGCAGATGTTTCGCAGCTGTGTTCTTGCTCAATACTGGACCAATTTCAAAAATTGTTGGGGATGGGCAGAGTGAGGAAATGCTGAACCACTGGAACAAGCAACTGTTAGCTTCACAGTTACAGCATCATAGCCAAAGTCAGCAATGGACCAATGTCAACTGTGTTTGAGCTCTAGGGTTGGGTACCGTTCACATTTGAACTGATACCGGTACCGGTACCTGGAATTCGTACCGGTACCCAACGGTACCTTTTTTCAGTACTTTACTCTCTCTGTAATAACAAAAATGTAATTTCAGTTGTAAAAAATAAGTCCAAACTTCTCAATTTCAACATTGTTATTTATTTAGAACATTTTGTTATTTATTTAGAACATTTTGAACACAGAACACACCACATTTTGAACATAGAACACACCACACAAAATAAAACCCCTCCCTACCTCCCTCTCCCTTCCCAAACCCATCCCAACAATCTCCAGCCTGTCACAGTCAACACAATAAAACAAACGTTAACAAATGAACAATGAGAAATAGCGTATGGCGCACTCCTCCGAGCATGATGGCGCATTACATGCTTGCAGTGAGGCTGCTACTGACTATCTGGCGGGGTAACGACGTATTCTGCGCCAGGGTGAAGGGTGTAACCTCTGCGGCTGTCACTGTGACACGAGGGCAGGTTGAGAGTGGGACAGGGCGACCTGTCAATGAAAGCAAAAGTGTAAACAACACGACTCACGAGCTGATGATAATAATAAACTTTATTTAAAGCCCAGTTATCTCCAGCTTTGCATTTTGCATCACAAATATTGCAGCGAGCATTGTCTGCGTCAAGTTTAGAAAAGTGTAACCACACTTGCAACCGTTTTGGGATTGCCATTGCCCTGACTGGTGTTGGATCAAATGTCAAACGTTAACGCACATGTGTTTAGTTTCGGGGCCAACTTTTGATTTGAGCATGAGCGTGATGAGCATCACTGCGAGCCATTCAGAGGTATTTTTTTTTGTTGTTTTTAAACCCGCTCTCAAGGTACCGACATTTTGCACCAATTGATCTAACGTGAATAGGTACTCGGTAGTACCGACGTAATTCGGTCGGTACACTTAAAAATACCAAGTTCATTACCCAACCCTATTGAGCCCTACTTCTGACTTTGAAGTAGAGCTCACACTGCAGTCTGAACTCAAAGTTCTGGATCAGGCAAATGTAGCAGAGTGACGTGGCGGTCCCCTGCAGTGCCTCACCTTCCATCTTCATCTTCAGCTTCATGGAGAGGAGCAGCAGGAACTCATGAGTGTCCTGTCAGAAACCAGCAGGTCAGTTAAATGTGTTTACTACTTAAAACATTACAGAAGAGATAAGGAATGCTGGAGTCATCAGTTTTACCTGCTCAGAGTAATCCTTATACTCTTCATTGAACTCTGGCAAACTGCTCTTAATGGACCAGAGGAGTCTGGGCTTGCCGGAGCTCTGACCCTGCCGGGATTTATAGAGCTCCCCCAAATACCTGTAGGAAAGCACATGAAGACCAAGTGCATTTGGTATACTTCATATTGTACCAGTGGAGCAGTCAATATGTAAGTAAATCAATCATCCAAGCTGTACTCTAGTGTGTGAGGGCTAAGGGTCTGGTTCTCTACTTGACCTCAGCAGCTTCAGTGGGGTGCCTCCTGCCTCATGATGTCACTGCAGAAGCAGGGAAGACCGTAGAGACCCTACATGTGTTACACTGTAAGCTGACATCCATAATTAAGGTATATACTGAACAACAACATTTGTTTGCTAAATTGTCTGCTAGCTCCGCTAGCTTACAAGTACTTTCATTTTACAATTAAACATCCTGTGATCCAGTTGTCTGGCTCTAACTCAAAACAATGTAGCTCAAAAACAATATCAAATTGACTACATTTCAGCAAGCTACTCTTGCTGTGTTGTTTTTTATTCCTAATCCAGATCTCAGCGCTAGCTGACATTTTCTTCCAACAAATGTTAGCTAGCGCTGCTAGTTAATCATAACAACGTAAGAAAAGTACATTTTATCCACCTGGTTGTATCGTAAAAAAATATTTCTAAACTGTATTTCAGCTCTCTAAACTTCAACGCAAAGTTTTATTTTCTAATGGAAAAAAACTTGTTTACAACGGTTAGCTCCGCGCCAGCCAACTGTTTTACTAACGTGTACAACATGCCTGCAAATGTCTCATGAGAGCAATAGTCGTCGTTGTGGGGACAGTACTGGTAGCCATGTGGGACAACTTGACACACCTGAATCAGCCGGTGACAGATGGCTTCTCTGAGGGAGAACGGAGCCGACAGCCCCCTCCACCTCAGAGGAGGACGTGTGGACGGATCCAGAGTCTCCGAGACGTCATAAGCATACCCTTGCAGGTTCTTGGAGAGGGTGGTGAAGCAGCAGTGAAGATAAACACACGGAGAGCGGTGAAAACACGACTGACACGCATGAACGACCAGGTCAGCTGATACAGAGCAGAGCGCAGAACCGTGACTGTAATTCCATCACCGGCCGTTCTGTGGTGTGACGTCACATGGGTGTGCTGGTGGATGGATGATTGACAATGATGTAAACACACCTAGTCTATCTTCCATCCAGTAACATCTACATTCATGGAATGGAATGTACAAATGTATGTATTGAACTGCACAACTAAAAATGGCCAACCTGAAATACATTTAAATAATAGCCTAATTACTGATTATGCTTATTAAGTACTCATATTAAGGACATTGCAATCTGGTAATATGGAGAAAGCAATTTAGTACAATTTAATTTGATTTACATAAGCAGGTGTAGGGGTGGCCATGGGAAAGAGAATGTTACCAGACCGAATACAGAATTATACTCAAGGTCTAAATAATTACGTGATAATTATTTGGATTGTAAAGAATAAAACACTTTGGCCATGTATCTGTGAACAAAATGGACAAACAGCAGTTTATTTGGAAAATAGATAATTATTGTGTTACTCGTTCTTTGTAGAAAATAACAAAACCCACTTATTTTTAAAATAAATCAAGAGAGAGTCTATATTTATTCCAATAGTAAGCTGAGCAAGTAAAAGAAAAGAAAAGAAAAACACAAACGTTAACTCAGATGGGGGGTTACAAGAACAATAATTTAAGTCCATCAACACATAAATTAGACTATGGAAAATATTGGTTCTCAAATGTGGTGGGTCATGTGTCCTCATGTGGCACAGAAATGCAGGACATATTTTGCCAAGCAGCTGCTGAAACAAAAGAACACCATATATTTATTTATTTGGTTTTGTTGTTTATTTTGCTACTCTGTATGACCTGCATTCAGCAACAATGTAACAATTAGGATCACATCAGAAATGTGGCTTCCGTTGGCAGCATTGGTTCAGGCTACAATGTCAAAAATAAAGGTACTTGATGGATGGAGGCAGCGTTAGTCATGATTCACACTCACAGCATACTCTACCCACTTCTGCACAAGAAGAAATCTCTCTCAATTACCACAGATCACAACATCTCGACACCATGCATTTTCAGTTGACAATTTCCTTTTTTCCAGCGGTCCTCAAAACAGTTCAATAAAATAAATGGCATCCACGAATATCGAAATAACTGAATGTTAAAATAAAAAGATTAATGTTTCAATTAGTGTTAAAAATAATAAATAATTGGTATCAGTGTTAAAAATAGAAAGAAATGATTGAATGTTACAAAATGTAAAAAATAAAATAAAAAAATGTTATCACTCAATAGGATAAATCATATCCGATCAGATATCAAATAAAATTGAATACAACTTTACTGTCCAGCATGGGCTGGAAATTTGCTTTTGGCTTCACCTCTTCACATGTTAGAGGTCCATGGGGTGCTCAGTGCTTCTTGCAGCTGCCGAAGCAAGAGAACCGCTTCTTCTTTCAGTCTAACCTGGATCATAGTCGGGGAGGGGGCGCTACTTGGGGAGCGTTTTGGAGAGCTCACAGAATGCATTTCCACCTCCCCGGGAGCTCGGAGGGAAGGGGAGCTCGCGGCAAGCTGGGAGCTTTTTGGGGAGCTTCCAGAATGCATTTTGATCTCGCCAGGAGCTGGAAGGGGAGCTGGGAGTATCGAAAGGGGCCTGGGAGTATCGAAGAGGTGCACAGTTGCAGATATGTATATATGGGGAGGGGGAGCTTTTTGGGGAGCTTACAGAATGCATTTCAACCTCCCCGGGAGCTCGAAGGGGAGGTGAGCTTTTTGGGGAGCTCCAAAAATGCATTTCGATCTCGCCAGGAGCTGGGAGTATTGAGGGGGAGAGCTCCCCAACTAACTCCCGGGAGCCACATTTCAAATGTTTCTTTTTTGGTCTTGTTAAAAATAATGCTATTGACTTGGCGCTGAATATTAAAGGATAACTTAGGGATTTTTCAACCTGGACCTGACGAGTCATTCCCAAAAGCCACCCCACCAGGATGCTCTTTCAGCAATAAATCGCCAGGTTAAACCCCTCTAGAGAAATATTCCAAGAGATGTGGATCTTTGATGGTCTTTCACAGCTCTTTCAGGTCCTGATCAGCTCGCTTGAAGGTCTTTGCATGATCTGAATAGATGACTTTACATAGTCCTTGTAGCAGAGTCACTGCCACCGGGTAGGGAAAATGAGAGAGAGAGAGAGAGAGAGAGCTGGCGGTCTATTGTTTTTATTTCTCTTACTCACACAGGGGGGGGGACACCGAGTGTCCGACACCCCAACCCCAAGGTAAATGATCTATACAGGAGATGACCCACAGCGGGTAAAATGATAAACTCTATCGCCAACAACGCGATAGGATATTGTCTGTGGGAATCCAGAATGGCGCGACGGCACTTCACATATACAGGAGTTCCAGGATCCAGCCTCACTACGGGAGAGAGCAAAACATAAGACTTATATAGCCGGTCTCATTAAGCTCATCACCCACAGCCGCGTCGATCCCGGGAATCAGCCGCCCCGCTCCCCTTGTTTGCAGCCCGATACCGAGCCACGCCCCCTTCCCTCCACATATAATACTGATAATAATGATGATGATAATCATCCTGATCATCAGTATTATATTATTCTTGTATGGTAATGATGGATTGGAGAACACAGTTGAGCTTACTTGGTGCTTGCCCGTCCGTGTACAAAGTTTAATTGCAATTTCTAGTCATAGTGGTATAAGTATATAAATGTGGATTTTGGCGTTGTTTTTGCTTTTCATTGTTTGAATCAAGAACCAATCAGAGTGAATCAATTGTCATCTTTGGAGAGGTGCACGTAGGCCTACCCACGGCAGCTATTCAGAATGATACGTTAGCTGGCGGTAGCTAGTTGTTCAGCGTGTGAGAGAATAAGGCCGCGAACACACCGGACCCATGTTAACCAATGAGGCCGAACACACCGGACCCATGTTAACCAATGAGGCC